>PVIC010003864.1:0-66164 GCA_004025085.1 Thryonomys swinderianus | reverse complement strand
GGGCCGGAGGGTTAGCTCAGTGGTTCCGGCGCCTGCCTCGTAAGCGTGAGGACCTGAGTTCGATCCCCGGTTACCACATAATGCTGGGCGTGGTGGCTCACGCCTGTAATCCCAGCACTCGGGAGGCAGAGACAGGAGGATTGCTGAGTTCGCGGTGGCTTGCCTGGGCACCATAGTGAGCCCAGGGCCAGCCTGAACTACAAAGCGAGACCCTGTCTCCAAAAAGCAAAAAAAAAAAAAAAAAAGGAAACATAATACCGGGCGTGGTGGCTCACGCCTGTAATCCCAGCACTCAGGAGGCAGAGGCAGGAGAATTGCTGAGTTCCAGGCTTGCCTGGGCTACATAGTGAGCTCAGGGCCAGCCTGAACTACAAAGTGAGACCCTGTCTCCAAAAAAAAAAAAAAAAAAAAGGAAACAAAGCTTGTGCATATAGAGGCGGAAGTTGTAGGTGGGTAAGGGAAGGGGAAAAACAAGAAGTCATGTCATATACTGGTACAAGTTCTCAATGTTGAGCACAATCGTGATGTGTATATGTAATGTACCAATAAAGATTCAAATTTTTAAAAAGATTCAATATAATGTAAATTGTGTATCCCTCTTATCATCCTTTATATTTAGAATTACTCCTTCTATATAATCTTTTTTTTGCTTTTTGAGACAGGGTCTCGCATTGTAGTTCAGGCTGGCCCTGAGCTCACTATGGTGCCCAGGCAAGCCGCCGCGAACTCAGCAATCCTCCTGTCTCTGCCTCCCAAGTGCTGGGATGACAGGCGTGAGCCACCACATCCAGCACTGTGGTATGCGATGTTGACTGTTGGTGGGCATGAGTCTCCACGCCCAGCATTATATGTGGTTACCGGGGATCGATCTCAGGTCCTTGCGCTTGTGAGGCAAGCGCCAGAACCACTGAGCTAACCCTCCGGCCCTCCTTCTATATAATCTTAACTCAATAACCTCAGTATTATAACTATTTCAGTTATTTATCTCTGGAACCACTTCAAAACTTAGTGGCTTAAAATAACAGTGTATCATTTGTCACAATTCTGGGCCTGGTGTTGCTTCACCATGTGATAGCACCTGCAGTCCCTCTGTAGGTGGCATTTATCTGAAACCTTAGCTAGGGCTGGAAAGGCCAAGTTGCCTTCACACCTGTGTCTGGCGCAAGAGTTGGGGGCACGTATGACTGAGTACTGATGGGCCTTCTCTCCAGCAAGGTGATCAGGCCTTCAAGTAGATGAAAAGAAGGAGCTGCCACGAGCCCTTGAAACCTCTACTGCCTTCTGTTGATCAGAGCAATTCATAAGACATCAAATCAGGAAAGTGGGAAGTAGTTCAACCTCTTGAAAGAAAGGCCAGCCTGGGTTACATAGTGAGTTCAAGGCAGTCTGAATTACAGAGTGAGATCCTGTCTCAAAAAAAGCAAAAACAATGTGGTAAGGAAAAATAATGAGGGGAAAGAATAAATATGATTTGAAAAGAAAAAGAAAGCACATGTATATAGGGGTGGGAGCTTGTGGGGTGGGTAGGGATATGGGTAAAAATGAGAATTAACTTGTGGCATATACTGATACAAATTCCCCAGTGTTGAGTGTGATTGTGAGCTGTATATAAAATATAACAATCAATACTTCAATTTTAAAAAAGCAAAAACAAAAAAAGGAAAAGACTATAAATTAAACCATTAGAGATTACTTGATTCGGAGAGTTTAGAGAGAATAAGAAACATTTTCCAAGAAATAATTCCTGTTGAGAAAAATTCCATAGAAGCTGCCTGAATGGAAACTTGCCCAGAGGAAGAGTTCAAGAAATGTGCATTTACTCCCCAGCTGGCTGTACAATGCATCAAAACATGTCTCCAGGCCTGCTTCTGGGCCAGTGACTTCCCTGGGGGAATAGTGGGCCTCTGCCAGAACCAAAACCTTTCTCTTCTCTCTGAGAGAACGGTACTGTGATAGTTTAGCGCTTTGGGAATTCTCCACCTCAAGAGCAGCAGCTCCTGAAGGAGAAGGATGAGAAAAGTGTTGAGCAAGTCCAAGACCTTGATGGCTTTCTCCAGAGAGTACGAAGGAAGGGAGAGGACTGGAAGGGGAGCTGATCAGTCGCCTTCAAACTGGAGCCTTGGACAAGGGCCCTTTTCCACTGCTGACATGACTTGCCTGAGGGCTAAAAGGATTTTGTGATAGACTTTTTTTGTTTTGTTTTGATATTCTTGTGGTGCTGAGAATCAAAACACAGGGCTTCGTGCATGCTGAGTGTAAGATTCTGACTGTGGGACTCTTAAGATCTCTTCTTTCTAAAGCTTTTTAAAATTTTTAATTAACTATGATTGTACCTAGTATTCTTTTGCTCACTGCTTGGGATACGTGTTAGTGTCAGCACCATCAGAGGTGGGAAGAAGATTCTAAGAACTGAGCCAAAAATGGTCCTCTTGGTGGGATTCCAAACCAAGGCTTCCTTTCTATGAATTTTTTATTTTGTTAGTTTGCATTCAGTCTTATCCTTTGAAATGCATGTATGTGCTCATCTTCTTTGTAGGTTTGTTTCCATTTGGGGAATACTGTTTTTCTTAAGATGAGATTGTCTTTTATCAGCAATCGCTGTTGCTAGAATACAGGTCCTTAGCTGATTTCTCTCTTCCAGAGCAGTTTTATTAGCCAGAATCTAGGGAGTGGCACGGCTTTAATAGTTTATCACATTCTCATTTGAAACATTAACTGAAAGCATCCAGGTTTTTGCCTTCAGCATTTGTTTCTATCTGATGACCAGGTTTATGATGTTTGTTCCACAGCCTGTGAATAAGTTTTGGTTTTTCAAAGCTGGGCTTGCTTTGGCTGCTGTTTACTATGCAGTTCTTTCCTCCTGTGTGTTTTTGTTGGCCTTTATTAGCTTTCTCTTTCCATACCTTTGTGCATTACTATATTGTCCTCTGGAATTGATGTGATTAAGTATAATGTGGAATATATATATATATGTAGGAACTAGGAAGTGTAGTTCTTCTTTTGCTTTTTTTTTTTTTACTTTTTGAGACAGGGTCTCGCTTTGTAGTTCAGGCTGGCTCTGAGATCACTATGGTGCCCAGGCAAGCTGCCGCAAACTCAGCAATCCTCCTGTCTCTGCCTCCTGAGTGCTGGGATTACAGGCGTGAGCCACCACGTCCAGCATTGTAGTATGCGGTGTTGATTGTTGGTGGGCGTGTCTCCACGCCCAGCATTATATGTGGTTTCCGGGGATCGAACTCAGGACCTTGCGCTTGCGAGGCAGGCACCGGAACCACTGAGCTAACTCTCCGGCCCTTCTTTTGCTTTTTATCAGTTTCCCAAATGTGTGTTTTCATCACATGATTGTTTTAACCAGGATATATTTGCTAACCGCTGAAGTATATCCTTCTGGTTTTTCACCTTTAACTATGTGTGGCAGGTCTTAAGGACAGAATTTCTAAGAGAAATCAAAGCTTGATTCAAGTGAAGTTTTCTAGTCTGTGAGATGGCCGGCTATATTCAAAGCCTACCCACATGGGCAGAGGGCACCGGAACTGGACCCTCAGTATTACCAAGTTTAGATATGGATGTGCAGACAAAGAGATGTTCTGAATGTAGTAAGAATTGCCTTCCACAGGACTTAGCCAAGGTGGGGCACATCCTTCCCAACTGCTGTCTGGGATGGTGCCTTGGAGGAGCTAAAGTCATGCAGTCAAACATGGTAAAACCTAGAGTCAGCACACAGAGGCTGTGATAAACTGAGTTTGGCTAGACAGAGAATATATTCTTGATATATTCCTACATGTGAAAAAAACACATTATAGAATAACATATAAAGAGGAGAGAGTTGGACAAGGGCAGGCAAAACATAAGACTGATGGGGTGGATAATTTGTGGTGATTTTTAGATTTTACTTTGCAGTATTCTTTATTGTCTGATTTTTTTTTTCTCTCTAAGCAAGTAGGGCTGGAGCAATTTGTACAGAGCTTCTAAATTAAAATTAAATGATGGTGGGCAGACCTTTTCATCGAAGTGCAAATTTCTGTTGTCTCTTTGCATGGCTGGATTCTGTCAGGTGGAGGAATACCCTGGTCAGGAGCTCACAGTCCCCCTGTTCCTCTCACCTTACACTTGCTGATAGGCTTATGTGTTTCCTCAAGATCCACTAGGAGAGAGAAAATTTGATAGCTCACAGTTTTGGGCCCTTTAGCTAGTTTATGAATTAAATCAACATAGTACAGACTAACAGGTGAGAAATCATTTTTAATTATTTACATACACATGGGAGTCTCACAAAGTGTGAGAAGGCCAGATGATTGAACCATATGTAGCTTCCTGAGCTACAGAGAGGAATAGGGGGTTGGGGATCCTAAAGGTGAAGGGGGACAAGCTAAGGGAGAGTGGAGGAATTAGATAGTGAATCTTGTTTCGCAGATCAGCAGTCTCTCAGATAATAAAAATTATCTCTGAACAACCTTCTTATTGATATAATTTCACTAATATAGCCTTCCTTTAGAGACATAGATTATTTCATAAAATCTTTTCAGAGCCACTCCCGTGACTGTCATTTCTCAGAATATCCAGATCAAGCCATGCCAGTGAAGTGTGTGTCAGAGTGGCGTATCTGGTGTCCTGCAGTTCTGTTTTGGGGTTGTGTTTTCTGAGCCCTAACAAGCCTCTGCCTGGTGGAGCTTGCGTATCTTTACCTGGTGAGTTAGGGATTAACACGTCTCTTGCATAGCCTGACAATTATGAGTTTAAAGCTCCTTCCTTCTCATCCTTTATCCAAGCTTGTTTGTTTTCACCAGTGTCTGCCTATTTTATTCCATTCACAACTTTTTGGTTGATTTTCTCTTCCGAGGAGCTTGAATTTACAGAGGTTCAGGGTTTTTTGTTTTTCTTTTTGCTTATCCTTTCTATTGTTTTCGTAAAGTTGCTGGGCTAGTTTTGACTGCATAGATAAACAGGTTTGAAATGCCTGTCACTGGAGAATTTACCCCCAAGGTTTATTTTATCTGTGGAGGTAACATCAGCCTATTTGCTTGTTTAGGTGAACTAGAATTGAACTGTTCATAAACTAGTGAGGCATGCTTTATCTACTCATGTTTAAGAAAATGTCAAGTCCTGGCAGAATACTTAATTTATTAATTCTGATGCTGATTCTGAAAGTCGTTAGGAATGGCCAGTGATAGACTTTATGAAATTATCCTTTAGTTCCAACCTCAAATCATAATTCCTCCAACTCTGTCTAACAACTGTTTCCATTTGTTTGCTATATTCACCCAGCAACTGCTTATTGGGTACCAGCTGTGAACTGAGCATCATACCTAGTATCTGAGATACTGGGGGAAAAGAAGATAGCTCTAGTCTCTTCCTAGGAAGAGTATGTAACTTGATGAGAAAACTAAACAAGTGAACAGGAAATTTCATGTATGACATGCTGCAGATGCTATGATGGGGAGAGCACAGGTTGTGGTATAGAACCAAGGATAAGCGCCTAACTCAGATGTATAGTTTGGATATGGTCTGAATATGTGTCCCCGGAGGTTCCTTTGTGGGGAGCTTGACCTTCACTGTAACAGTGTTGAGAGGTAGTTGGACCTCAAAAAGTTGGAGCCTAATGAGAGGTCATTGGGAGTGTTGCCCTTGGAAGAGGATTAAGAGGGTTCTCATGGAACCTTTAGTTTTCAAGAGAGTGAATTGATATGAGGATGATCTGACCCCTGAATTGCTCTCTGGCTTCTTGTCTGGTGATGTGATCCCCTGCACATGTGCTCGCCACGGTGATCTATCTGCCTTGAGGTCCTCAGCTGATGGCAGCACCATTCCTATGAGCTAAAAAACAAAAAACAAGACAAAGAAAACCCCATAAAAGTACCCAGTCTTAGGTATTTATTATAGAGTGGAAAACTAACTAAAATTTAGATTTGAAACAGCAGGGAAGATATCTTGAAAGAACTCTGCACAGACCAGAAATGGAAGGATTATTTAGTCTGATGAGAAGGTTGGTGGTTGTGGAGGTAGAAGTGTTCCCAGAAGGGGATATTTGCTGTGATCTGGAGGCTAGAGAGAGAGCATGGAATGTTGATGGAACTAAAAAAAATCAAAACAAAAATTCTGTGTGCCTACATGAAAAAGATGGCAAAGCAAGAAATGTCTGGGCAAATGATTCAACCAAAAGGCTAACAAGGTTATAAGATTTTATCCCCCAAAAGATAAGGGTTTATGAGCTTCATGTCAGTGACAGATTTGTTTTTTAGAGAAATATCACAGCAGAGTTAGATTCAAGAGAAAAGATGGGAACCTCAGAGGCTGTGACAATACTTTGTGTAAGTTTATCATACAAACTTCCCAGCCCTCTCTGATACATTTTCTAACCCTGAAGTATGTAGGTACTTTAAAATATTAGCAATTTCGTGAGAAAAGTATAATCACATTATAGTTTTGAGTAAATAGTGCATGAGAGACAAGATTTACATGTTTCAGGATTCTGAGAGAGATTGAGATATGACTTAATAGTACCTTGATCTTGGGTTTGAAAGTGAGGCTTTCTTAGAGACCTGTACAGGCAGCCCCAAATCTGTGAACTTCCTCTTCAAAGAGGCACATTAGAAATGGTGACCCTGTATTCGGTGTGTCTGTAAAAACTAATGTAGTCAGGCTGGAGGATTAGCTCAGTGGTTCCAGCACCTGCCTCGTAAGTGCAAGGTCCTGAGTTTGATCCCCGGTAACCACTTACAATGCTGGGTGTGGAGACTCACACCCACCACCAATCAATACCACATACCACAGTGCCGGGCGTGGTGGCTCACACCTGTAATCCCAGCACTCGGGAGGCAGAGACAGGATGATTGCTGAGTTCGAAGCTTGCCTAGGCTATATAGTGAGCTCAGAACCAGCCTGAACTACAAAGTGAGACCCTGTCTCAAAAACAAAACAAATCAAGCGCAGTCATGGTTAGTTGAAGTCTGGTTAACTCTGGATTCAAGGTGCTGTGGATCTTGTGGTGTATTTGAGAATCAGAGGTGAGTAAAGTTTAAATTAAGCTCCTTAAATAATTGTCATATCCTCCTATCTCCTACATTTTGAGGCTTTTTAAAATAACACACAAGAATTGTTAATACTGCATATGCTTCAGGCACACTACCTAAGTATTAACCAAGTCTTTAGGAATCTGGCAGTGTGGTGTTGAGGTTATCTAGTGCTCCCTGGCAAATATTTGGAGCATGATGCATTTGAGTTTGTTGTAAATCTAAATTCCAGCCCCTTGAGTGAGCTGAACCAGAAATAGGATCAGGATTTTCTTACAGGATTGATGAGCCTGAATGTTAGACTAGAAAGATTCATCCTATGTGCTCACAGTGCTCAAGTGGAGGCAAAAATTCTTTTGAGGATATAATTTTTGGTTTCCTTTAAATCCTGATAAGTGCACAACTTATGGATTAGAGTCCCACATCATTCTATATAACTAAAAGCTTTCTTGTAGTGTTATTTAACTTGTTCTGCTCTCACTACATATATCTGGTAATGTGGTATTTTAAATTATATGATTGATTATATGCAGATTGAGTTTTCTTGAGGGCAGAACGTTTGTAGGTAATGTGTATGCTTCTTAATAGATTAGGCTTGGTTGGCCCCATATTTAGTGTTGCTAAGATTGATCAGTTAGTTCATGTCAAAGTATGTCATCTTGACTCTTTATTACAGTTTCTTTTCAACTTTTTGCCTAATAGTTTTAGTGTCCACATCAACCTTTGCCTGAACTCATTATCAGGTATTGTAAAATGATTTTATAATTCTGCTGGCACACCTTCATACATGAGCTGTAATTCTGAAAAGAACTATCTTTTATCAATTGCTTGTTTTTCCACTGAAAGAATATAAGTATGTTTTTTCATAATTGATTTTCAAAGAATTAACTTGCTGTCCCAGCAGCCTCTCACAGCTAGAGTATCAGCAGTTCTGTGTCAGCATCCTGAGCTCCAGTGAGCAGGGCAGTGTAAAGAGGGATGGAGGATGCCTGTTTGGCTCTGGGTTGCCTCACAGGAGTGGACTCATAGTCAGGGAGCCAGAGACTTTCTGATGAGCAGTGACAGTGTCTGCCCTGGTTCCGGAGGAGGACACTGCATCTTCTTCCCAGGCTGTTATATAAATATCACTGAGTGGAGTCCGGGACAAAGGGCAGTCAGAGCCTCACTTCCTAAGATGTGCAGTAATATAAGAAACTCATGGAGACTTGCCTCACAGCACATCCACCCTTCATTTCTGTGCCATCATCACTGTTGGAGGATTTTCCCTTGAGGATGCCATACTGTCAGTTCCTTTGATTAACGTGATTGACAAGTTTGGACTAAATCTTACTCAGTTTGTCTCATAAAATGTTTAAGCTAAGTAACTGTCAGTAGAACTCCCAAGCAGCAAGGTGAACACACCTTTCAGTTTAACATTGTTCGTGTTCCTCAGTATCTCACATCCATCTGATCAGTACTCAAGTCTCTTAAACCAGTAATGTCTGTGGCTTTCTCTTGAATTTTTTCTATTTACCTTTCCACTTAGGCAGAACTACTAATCCATATACTTCTGGATGTGTTAGCAATTGCAGACCGTGTGTGTGTGTGTGTGTGTGTGTGTGTGTGTGTGTGTGTGTGTGTGTCTGTCTGTCTGTCTGTCTGTCTGAGTGTAAGATGAGGCACTGGGATCTATCCAGGGCCTCCTGCATGCCAGACAAACACTCTACCACTGTACTATATCCCCAGCCCTTTTTATTTTATTTTATTTTATTTTGAGACAGGCTCTTACTATGTTGCCTAAACTGACCTTTTAACTTGTGATCCCACCTCAGCCTTCTAAGCTGGAATTATAGATAAGGACCACTACATCTGACACCAGACTTTGTTTTAACCTATAAATTGGAAGTTGAAGGCAAGTTTTCATCATAATAGCCTTGTTCTGTGACTTAAGGGAGACTCAAGTGATCTTCAGGGCTGAAGTACTATCAGTGACTATTTCAGTTAAAGTCAATTGAGAAATTTTATGTTTGCTAATTGGATGACTCTTAGTAGGGATATGTGCTACTAGGTATGCAGACATTAAGTCACTTATTCCTCTCTAAAACTTACATGAAAAGCCAAGCATAATCTCTCATTTTGAAGAGATCTTCATCATCACTGGAAGGTACATGATCTGGTGGCATTACCTTAAACATTTGAAAGTGTTTTACAACTACATCTAACATCAAGTCAACATGTTTGAGGGGGGGTGAGAAAGTTAATACCTGCTTTCACAAAAGAAATACAGTTTCAAGGGCATGTATCATCTCCATGTAAAGAAAACATTTATTCATAATTTTGAGAACTCTCTACAGTAGTCCAAGAGCATTTGTTGTCATTTCCTCAAACAGCCTACCAACCAGCTGATGAATCTTCAAGTTCATACTGTATTTCCCTGAAAATAAGACCATTTGGAAATAAGACCTGCCATCACTTTTCTCTTTCTTGGTGGCTGCCCTACCCATAGGCATGTAAGGCAAGGATAGGATGGTTGGGGCTGGCATTTTGATCTCTATTTCTCACGGTTGATTATTTTCCAGCTAGGTCTTATTTTCAGGGAAAAGGGATAGTTAAGTCCAAATAACTGATTCTTGTCTTTGGTTTTGGAGATAACTGTTTATGGGCAGTCACTCCTATCTGTCCTGTTTTGCTCATACTAGCAACTGGGAGGCATTCAGTTGCCTTATGCAGGTTTTTTTTTTTTTTTTGAGACAGGGTCTCGCTTTGTAGTTCTGGCTGGCCCTGAGCTCACTATGTAGCCCAGGCAAGCCTCGAACTCAGCAATCCTCCTGTCTCTGCCTCTCAGTGCTGGGATTGCAGGTGTGAGCCACCACGCCCGGCACTGTGGTATGTGGTATTGATTGCTGGTGGGCATGAATCACCACACCCAGCATTGTATGTGGTTACTGGGGATCGAACTCAGGACCTTGCGCTTGCGAGGCAGGCACTGGAACCACTGAGCTAAATCTCTGGCCCCAACCGTATGCAGTTTTTGAGGTTGGCTACTACAGAAATGGGGAGCACATGCAGATGTCTTGACAGATACTTGCTTGGAAAGATTAGGAGCTGGAGCCAAGGCCATTCCTTAAAGTTTCTGATAGACTGCTCAGTAAGATTAAAAGGAAAGGCAATCACTGTGTTTAGAGTTAGCTGTCTGATGGAGGCTGATAGACTCAGCAGTTAATAAAATTTAATATGGCTGCAACTGTTTGGAAGAGCTGTAGGAGAAAATTTTCCTGGGAAAAGGATGTGGTAGCACAGTAGAGATAATTACTATTTCTCCTTCCCTTATACCTCTCAAGATCTAAGTTGCTCCTTTCCAGGTGTCAAGGTTGTTCTCTATCCACCTCCCACATAATTGGTTGTCTCCATCTCTTTAGCTGTAATTTTCACTCCCACCTCTATCTCATTATTCTTCATTTCAGCCAGGCCTTTTCTCTAGAAGGGTCAGATATAAGAGAGACAGGACAGTCGTCCTACTGCATCTTCTTTCCAGGCTGTTATATAAATATCACTGAGTGGAGTCCGGAACCAGGGCAGACATGGTCACTGCTCATCAGAAAGTCTCTGGCTCCCTGACTATGAGTTCCTCTCCTGGGAGGCAACCCAGAGAAAAACAGGCATCCTCCATCCCTCTTTACACTGCCCTGCCACTTGAGGAAGAATCAACAGTATACTCGAACAAGAGGTCATCCTCTTAAGACTTAGTACATGTTGATTCTACAAGAAAATTCTGATGGTCGAACAGCTTTCTACTGAACAGTAGTGGTCTCCCCCTCCCCCGGTGTCAGGAGATCAAACTCAGGATCTTGCCAGGCAGGCATGGTGCCACTAAGCTACATCCCCAGCCTTTAAACAGTAGTCTTACTGGTACCCTTCGGTGAGATTGTGTGTGGAGAATGTGTCAAGTAGTCTGCCTGAGGTTGTCATTGGGAGAAAAGAAACCTCATGCCAGAATGGTCTGAGTGGAATTCTGGATTTTCAAAATGGGTGGTACATTGAGATACGAGCATTTTGCTGTGTGTAAAATATGCTTTACATTAAAATAGAATGATACTCTAGGTCTTCATTAATAGAATACATCTAGAATTGATAAAATGTGGTCGTTAGGAATCTTTATACTGTTCCTTCAAAGTAGATCTTTAATGGTTACAGAGACAGTAAACTTTCCTAAATGCTAAATTTAGCTTGAGTTTCTTTTTCCAGTTGTACAGTCTAAGGAACTATTTTTAGGATCTTGGGAGAGTTCAAAAGGAGTTTTTATAAAGATAGAAAAAAAATCCCTATAGATATTAGCCAGAATTGGACCTCCAGAACCTCATGGGCCATGTGTACTTTGGGTTACTGTGCACCAGAGCAAGGGATCATTTGTTTTACCCGCAGAGCTAGCAGTATCTGTAGACATCTTGACAGCCGGGATTGAAGGGAGGTATATTGTGTTATTGGCATATGTTGGGTAGAGGCTGCTAAACATCCTACAAAGGCCAGGAGAGCCTTTCCCTCCTGCCAAAACAAAGAATTATTTGATTCAAATTGTCTTAGGGCCCAAATTGGGAAATCTTGTTCTAGGCCTGCCCTTATCACTTAAGCTGAGTCAGTCTCAACCGGTTGTTGACTCTACTCCTAGTCTAAATGGATTGTGCAAACTTGGCATTTTTACATGTTGCATATTTCTTCCCTGACAGAGTTTATATCTTTATATCAGATACTTGTAAACAGGTATAACCTTAAAATTGGAGACAAAAGTTGATACATCAAGAGCACCTTATATGTTTCACAGGTTGAATGTTAAATTTAAGACACTGTAATTTTTTTTAAAAAACTTCATTTCCTCAAATATTCAAATAAATGACTTCAGTTATGTTTTGTTAAAAAAAAAGAGGAGGGAGGGCTTTTTTTAATAGATCAGGAAAAATAAATAATACTAATTTATCTTTTTTCTTTCCTCCATAGAATGACAGGCAGGGAGTTTTTCTCTCGATTCCCGGAACTCTATCCCTTTCTTCTCAAACAGTTGGAAGCTGTAGCTGATTCAGTGGACAGGTAAGAAGAGAAGGATGGGGCAAAGTGAAATCAAGGGTGTGAAGTACTTTGTTGGTCAAGATTTTTCTTCTGGACAACAGTTTTAATCAGTTTCTTCTGTATAACAGAGATGGCTTTGGAAAAGGTGCTTTTATAATACATAATGTTGCTTGGTTTTTTGTTATAAATTTGTGCCTGGAAAGTTATATAAAATCCCATTTCTTCATTAGATTTTTAAAAATACAATTTTATTAAGTTTTATCTAATTTAATTCAGTTTTAAATTTTATATGGAACTAGCTCCTTACAAGTACATGATGATTTCTTCTGTTAAGAATTATATTCTTGGGGGCCAGAGATTTAGCTCAGTGGTTTCAGCGCCTGCCTCGCAAGCACAAGGCTCTGAGTTCGATCCCAGTAACCACATACAGTGCTGGGCGTGGTGACTCACACCTACCAGCCATCAATACCACATACCACAGTGCTGGGTGTGGTGACTCACGCCTGTCATCCCAGCACTCGGGAGGCAGAGACAGGAGGATTGCTGAGTTCAAGGCTTGCCTGGGCTACATAGTGAGCTGAGGGCCAGCCTAAACTACAAGGTGAGACCCTGTCTCAAAAAAAAAAAAAAAAAAAAAAGAATTCTTAGGGCTGGAGATTTAGCTCAGTGGTTCCACCACCTGCCTAAGCAAGCGCAAGGTCCCTGGTTCGGTAACCACATACAATGATATGATATTGGGTGTGGTGGCTCAAGCCTAGCAGCAATCAGTGCCACACCCCCAGTCCTGGGCATGGTGGCTCACACCTGTAATCCCAGCACTCAGGAGGCAGAGGCAGGAGAATCGCTGAGTTCCAGGTTTGTCTGGGCTACAATAGTGAGCTCAGGGCCAGCCTGAACTACAAAGCAAGACCCTGCCTAAAAATATATATATTTATTTATTATTTTTTTAAAAAAATATATATATATTCTTAGAGTGGTGTGGTGACACACGCCTATAATCCCAGTATTGGGGAGGTAGAGGCAGAGGTAGGAGGATCTCCATGAGTTTGAGTCCAGCCTGAACTATATAGTGAGACCCAGTCTCAAAAAAACAAAAGATTTACTTAACTTTCTCTTGTATTTTAAAAGTGTGTGTTTTGGAAATGGAGTTTGCTTAATGGATACCTGTCTTTTTTTTTTTTTTGAGACAGGGTCTCCCTTTGTAGTTCAGGCTGGCCCTGACCTCACTATGTAGCCCAGGCAAGCCTGGAACCCAGCAATCCTCCTGTCTCTGCCTTCTGAGTGCTGGGATTACAGGCATGAGCCACCACGCCCAGCACTGTGGTATGTAGTATTGATTGCTGGTGGGTGTGAGTCACCACGCCCAGCATTGTATGTGGTTACCAGGGATTGAACTCAGGACCTTGCCTGGGAGGCAGGCACTGGAACCACTGAGCTAAATCTCCGGCCCAGCTGTCATTTTTTATTATGGGTCTGTTGCAGTTTATCATTGTGAGGTGACCGCAGTTAACTGACTAATCTGGTCTCCTGTGATCACAATGGTCATAGTCTACTTGAGCAAAAATAGCCAGTGACCTTGGAAATAGAGTCATGAAGAGGGCTTCCAGTCTCACCAGGCAGAAAGAGAAATTCATCATTGCTCTTTTAATCACATTCTATATATGGTAGTGAAATTTTCAGTATGGACCTTTTAGAACATGAGCTTTTGTATCCTCAGCAATTTTTGGATTATAAATATATAGAGATTATCTATAATGGAAAAATCAAATAATTTAACTTCTGTTTATGATACATTTCCTTGCATCATTAGTTTGTGCAGATGGGCTTTTTGGCCCTACCAGATAATGGCCTGTTCATGGTTCTTTAAAGACATTTGGACATCAAAAGTTTCACATTTCGTAGTCTGGAAGAGCAGGCTCTACTTAAGCAAATGATTAGCTTTGAGAAGAGGATGTGTGCAAAAGCACAATCCTAGCTCTGCCAGGAATCTTTCCTCATAGAACATTAAAGAAGATATGAAGGGAATGAAGAAAAAATGAAAAAAAGAAAGCTACCCCTTTGATCAGTTAGCATCTTGCTTTGTATACCTAATTAATGAGGGAAAAGTGTTTGAAGATAGTGCTTCCCTTCTGAGATCTTAAAATCTTTTATGTACAATAACTTTTTTCAGTGATGTGGGAGAACTAGATCGTCATCCAAGCATGTTCCTCCTGCTTCTGGTACTGGAGAAACTCTACCCTTCCCCAATGGATGGCACTTCTTCTGCTCTCAGCATGGCACCTTTTGTCCCCTTCATTATGAGGTACTGTCAAGCTGCATGGAATAGTGGATTATACATAGGGACTTCAGGGGAGTGTTTTATCTTGTTCTTATAATGTAGATTTGTTTTTAAATGCTTTGGGAAAGGATCATGTGGAAACAGGAACGTGAGGCTTTTTGCCATTGCCCCTAACTGGCCTTCAGTGTTTCAGAGGAAGCTGATTATGTTGTGGGTGCAAGAGCTCATTAGAACCTACTGTATAAGTAATGTTTTCCCTGGAGACCTGCCTGCTAGTGGGTGTGTGGTGCTAATAGGAGATAACTCCTTTTAAAAAATATATCTGCGTTATCCCTGTGTTGCCTGGCCAACATGGCCCAGCCTTCATCCTGGCATATATTTCCTGTCCAGCCTTCTCAAGGACACCTGACATTGGACTTCACTCTGGAGGAATCTGCTAAGGTGTGCAGGAGGCAGCATGTGGATGATAATGCCGTGTGGCTTGGGTTCCCATTCATCTTCCCTTTTAAGCTTGGATTAGCTGACAGAATGATGAGTGTAGAGTAGAGCTTATTACAGTCCCTATGGGATCTGTGGCCTTTTGTCCACCCTTCTCCTGTTGGGTCAAATGCCCTAATAAATAGGCTGCCAAAAAAAGTATTTAAGTTTTCATGTGAAATATATCAGAAGCCTGTCTTACTAAGATTCTGTTCACCTCTTGATAAAACAGCACTTTTGTTTTAATCTGTCACCCCAAAACTGGATTGGACTTGGAGCAGAAGACTAAGAGAGTGTGTTTATTATCTGTGTGGTGCTCTGGGTTCCACTTCCTGGTTTCACAGAGCTGACTTATGCATTTTAATGTGAGAAACCATTAAACACAAGATTCTGACATGTGATTGCTGTGGCCGTTTGTTTGCGCCAAGCCTTGGCTGTGGCTGTGTTATCTTTGATCATAGCGATTACTCACTCAGACCCGTTTTTGTTTCCTGATACACAGTTACTAGCTCCCTTCCATCCAGCACTTAGTGATTCATTTTAGGAATTTGGGTTGTAAATTTTATTTTCAAGGCCCTCAGAAGTATTCTCTTTTATGAATACCTAGGAGAAGATTTCAGAAGTGTTTTCAGAAAGTTGACTCATGAAGGTAAATCACGTACAGAGAATCATGATATACCTCAGAAACAAAACATACTATAGAACCTCGTCACCTCTGTTGAAAAGATTGAATTTTGCACAAGGGTTTTACTAATCATGAGTTGCGTGCTAGAAGCCAAAAATTACTACATGGAAAATAACCACCCAAATTTCTTTATTTACATATAGTCAGAATGCACTTATCACTTTTAATAAAGTACCTACTATATATAACACAGGTTGCAATAATACAGATTTAAATGTTATTTGAAAGTCAGTATACTTAATGCATTGCTTTTTAAACTCAAATGGTACAACGAAATTTGTAGTCATCCTGTCCTTCAGTGAAAATGCCCTGGTTGATAGTTGCCATCTGCCTGAGTGGAGGTTCGAAGAGCACCATCAATGCAGAATTGCTGCCATTCATTCCTTAGGTAGAAGGTCAGTAGACTCTGAGCACTGAGTGTTTATGTGTGTTGTAGAATGGTGTATCTTAAACTTCAGTATTTAAATCAGCCATTGGGCCCCTTGTAATTTCTGATCCAGTGGGTTCCAGGTGGCTGGAGAACCAGCCTTTTGCACTCAGGTGATGATGCTGCTGGTCTGTGGCCACACTGAGTAGCAAAACCAAATCTGGGATATTAACACCATCAGAGCTTTATAGCCAGATCAGACAGGTGAGTCATGCTTCTAAGATGTATACGATGTCAGTAAGGAGATTTTGACCCAAGAATGCAGAGAATGGGTAAAAAGCATGTTCTGAATTAGAAAGTAGACAGCCTCAACTGAGCCTGTGTTATTGGACATTTTTGCTCAACCATAACTCTGTGAGGTGGTGCTGTTACTTCCTTTTTTCACTGCAGAAATTGAAGTTCATGAATAAAGTGAAGTAGTTACAGGACTGAAAGTTGAACCCAAGAGTTTAGGGCTTTGCCAGGGGTACTAGAGGTTCATGGGATGTGATGGCTCACGCTTATAATCCCAGCACTCATGAGGCAGAGGCAGGAGGATTGCTGAGTTCAAGGCTCGCCTGGGCTACATAGTGAGCTCAGGGCCAGCCTGAACTACAAAGTGAGACCCAGTCTCAAAAAAAAAAATTGTCAGTTCCTCTTTGTGTTCCTAAGCAATTCAACCACATTAAATGTGCTCGTGAAGCCTGAAAATTCTGCAACTAAGTGAAATGAGGAACATGTATCCACAGTCACCATCTGAGTACAGACTATGTTCAGAATACAGAACTAATGTCCTTGCTATTGGCAGGATTTGCTTCTTGTTTTGCCTTTTCAGTGGTAAAGTTGATTGTAGATTGATCTCCTCTGTGTGTGACCAGAAGCACATCTGAGCCATTTGCTGAGGTTTGGGGGTTGGTTGTGGCCAGATCCAGAGGAAGGCTGACTCTTCTTGACCATCTTCTGTGGTAAAGTGGAAGGATCATGGATGCAGAAACCCAGTTTTGAACTTTTACCAGTTTACTACAAGGACAAATGATCCTACCCCAAATATTCACAGGGAGATGAGCTTTAAACAGATTTTTTTAAAACATAGTAAATGTGATTAAAAATGTACATATTTGATTTAATGACTTCTGAAAAGAGTAAGAAAGTGAAATTGATCATAAAACTTGTTATTCTAAGCAGTTTCTGTGATTCTGGTCATGATGAGGGTTGGGTTGTTTTGATTTTGTGTAAAAGCTGAAAAGATGGACATATCCACCATGGATGGATGGTGCTTGATCTTTGTATGGTTGTTAGTGGAGATGTATGTACTTATAAGTGCCTTAATCACATTCAGAGACACTCTATAAGTTTAGCTAAAGAAAAAACATACAGCTGTTGGGAGTAGGCAAGGGTTGCTAAAATGAATTGTGCTAAAGTGAATTGCACAATGCACAGAAAATTAGAAGTGCCAACATCAGTTTTTTTCTCTTTGATTTATGTATATTTACCTGCTATTTCTTTCCTCTCTCTGTATTGTATTTGTACTTTTACTCCTTTGTTCCACATTTATATATCCAAGCTTATTTCTCTATTTATTTTATTTCTTAACATAAATCTTAAAGTTACTGATCTGGATTTTCCAAAGTTGTGTATATGTGCAATTATGGCTATTAGATCATCTTGAAACAAAAATGATAGTAATCTCCATATCTTATTTATAATTTTTTAATCCAGTGTATTTTATGTGTCTAGTGTTATGCTGGATCCAGAAACACAACCTTTTACCACATTAATGTGATGCCTTCAATTTAAGATTGTTTATCCTCCAATTCAAATACCACAAAGCAGAGTAATTCATATTTTAAAAGGCACTCTAGCTCTCTGAATACAATTTAGCAGGGCCTACATGTCCAGAACTTTCTAGAAACTAGAAAGAAGTCTTTCAAAGACCAAACTGCATCTGGCAATGCATTTTTAAATTCCTTCTCACAGGCAAGTTTCAAGTTTCAGCTGAAGAACTACAGAAGAACATACAGGACCTTGGAGTCCCAAACAGAGGCCCAGAACTCAAGGGACTCAGCTCTGTCCAGGCTCTGCCACTTATTGGCAGACTTTTACCAGTGGACCAAACTTTTACCTTCTCATCAGAGTAATGATCTGTGTGGATTTGGGATCAGCTGAGAAAAACTAAGGTCTCAGCATCTGATTAATATCTTCAGGAGAAATTCCTTCACTGTATTTCATTTGCTTTTTTGTATGACTGTAAAAGATCTTCCCTTCAACTTTTACCCTCTGTCCCCTTTTGGTGGTTTTCATTGCAAATGACAGTGAAATCTGATCCTTTTTTTCTCTGAGAAATATTGAAGTACAATAGTAATACTGTCTTAATTAAACACATGGCAGTAGAAATCACCTACAGGGGCCTATGCAGTGGAAACTTTTCAGTTGAAATGTGAAAATCTAGCTTAACAAAGTGGAAAAATATACATTTATATATTTTTAAAATATGTCATAGAGCCTTTATACTATTCTTGAACCAGGTTGTACCAGTCTTAAAATATTGACTCTGATTTTGTTTTCCTCAAAAGTTACATCGTTCAGGGATTATCACTTTGCTCCTTACCCAGGTTATGAAGTGAAATAGCTTATTTTCCATGGAGGTGAGTTGTGGGTTTTGCAGAGAGTGGTCAGTTTCTACTTTCCTTTGGAACTGTCCCATGGGAACTGTCCTTCAGGACTATGTATTACTTTTCTGTCTGCTCTGTCTTCCCAGAATCCTTCCACTAAGGGGAGGGCGAGATTTTCCTTCCAGAGACAAAGGAGACAGAAAATGGTGGCAGAACTACCAGATTGTTATATCCCCTCCCGATCACTATGCTTCCTCTACAGTCTGTCGCATTTGTCACTAATGACTTTTGTTACCATTCATCACGACTCTACCCTACTTTAATGCTCATTGCATATTCTTTATGAAGAAGTCTTCATGTGCTCTATCTGGAATCAGTTCTGGGATTATTTTTGTTTCATGGTATCTTGCTTTAAGAGTCCAGTTTGGGTGTGGTTAGATTCCATACAACATTGAAATTAATTTGGAAGTGCAATTTTGTGCTGAGCAGATTGGCTTTATCTCTGAAGTACTCAAGTAACTTCTAGGTCTACAATATTAGAGACACATTTTGTATCACACAGGCTACTGGTTATGTAGAAAAGAGGCTTGAATGAATTTCCTGTTTTATCTGGCCTTTAAGGAATCTTCTGCTCTAATATGAGCTCTGACATTTGCTTATATTTGATTTCACGTCTCTGACTTTGTTTCCTTTCCTATCAAATTAAGATGCAATGGATTGGATCTTACCTAGGTCTTCTCTGGTCTCATAAGCCTGTGACCTGAGACCTTCCTGAACTGTGAAGTCTCTCCTCCAACCACTTTCCAGGGAGCACTGTGAGGTCTACTTTGCAGTATCCTGCTGAAGGCTTTGAGCCTTATGGGGAGCCTGGTTGGACAGGAATAGGAGGTGGAGGTATGTTTTCATGTTCAGACAGTTATAGCTGAGACATAACATGTAGGGGAAAGCCTCCCACATTAATGTAGCATGGACAGAGGACCCATATAGGAGAGTTCCTGTGTGCTACAGGCTGAAGATCTGTACAGTAGGATAAATAAGCTGCTTCCAAAACGTGCTCCTAGGTTTACCTGTTGTGTCATATACAGGTACAAATTCCCCAATGTTGAGTGTGATTGTGAGCTGTATATAAAATGTATCAATAAAGAATTCAATTAAAAAAGAATAATCCCAGAGAAAGTTGATAATATTAATGGTGACAGGGGTGAGATATTTTCAAAATAGTTTTAATTGGCATACAGTAATTGTACATGAGTGCAGTATATCTTTTTTTTTTTTTTGAGACAGGGTCTCGCTTTGTAGTTCAGGCTGGCCCTGAGTTCACTATGTAGCCCAGGCAAGCATCAAACTCAGCAATCCTCCTGCTGTGCCTCCCGAGTGCAGGGATTACAGGCGTGAGCAACCACACCCAACATTGTGGTATGTGGTTACCATGAATCAAATTTGGGATCTTGCACTTGTAAGGCAGACGCTGGAACCACTAAGCTAGATCGCCGGCCCAATATATCCTTTTAATACATGTATACAGAGTGTAATGATCAGATCAGAATAAGGGACATATCCATTGCCTTAGATATTTAGCATTTTTCTTCATTGGGCACATTTATAATCAGAGAGGACAATTTTCTTAGCCCCTGCTTTGGCATATCACTGCCAGTAAGTTGTAAAGAAGACCTCTGGTGCCAGCTGTAAGGCTGTTGTCCTGTGAGTGAGGGCACATCACTAAATTGACAGCCTTGGGCACAGGTGATCCCAGAATCATGTCAGTGATATAGGGGAAATGTGGAATGAGAGTGTTGTGACAAGATCCTGCAGAAGAACTTTCAAAAGTGAGGGGAAAGGCATGTTTTATTAGTGACCAGACACTTGTGCTGGTATCAGTTGTTTTAGACAGGATTATTAAATATATTGCTTGCAAGTACTCTGTTCTTTATCTGCTGAGAATGAGAGAAACAGCAAAGATTCCTTAAGAGTAAGTCATATCTGAATCACCTTATTGTTTTCATGGGATTGCTAGGATGATGGATGTAGATAAGGCATTGAATATTGAATTACTTGAATGAAAACAGATGAGATCATATGTCTAATAACTTTGTATATGAAGTATTATAGGCAAGAAAATCAAAATTCAGAACTGTCTTCAAGGATGGGAGTGATAAACAATTTGAAGGATGTGTTCCCTACCTGTGTGTGGGTAGAGACAGTTGCAAAGCCATATCTTAGGACCTTAGTTTTTGTGATATGTTCTGAAGCTGGATCCTGGGAAAATAGTTAAATGTCATGTTATTATCTATATTCCCTTTTTTATTTTATGTCTCTCCCTGTCCATGGTTGAAAAAATAGATTCAAAATAGCCCTGGAAGATTGCATTGATGGCTTTAGACTAGCAGGAAAACATTTAATAAAGATACTTTTCATGCTCTAATTTTTTAAAAGTCAAAATTCTGTGTAAACAATATAGGATAATTGGATAAGGTTTTATGGGACAAAAATCTTGGGAAATGGGGTGTCCTGGTAAACCATGAGAAAGCAGTGTAAACCCTTTGCTTCTTCCAGAGAATGGAAGCTGAAGACCCTTTGAATTCTGCTGGTTAGACTGAATCTACATTATGTCTTTATTGTGCTACTCTTGGCTCCCCATTTTGGGAGGGTCATTGATAAACTAACATTTATTCAGGGGAGCTGACCAAGATAAGGAGGAAGCTAAACATCTGGAAGCAGTTCGTCTGGAAAGGCAACAGGGTAATGATCTTTACATTCTTGAGAGGCCACCATATGGCAGAAGGCAGGTAATTTCTCTGTTTTTGCTCCCAGTGGGGATGTTGGAGATGTCAGCTTTTAATATAATGAAGAGCTTTCTGGAAATCAGTATTCTTCATCAAGGAAGTGAACAGATTTCCCTAATATTGAGCTGTCTATCAGTGAGCGTGTTTGAGGAAAATGGATCATATGGTGAGGTTCAATTACACGACCATCAAGACATTTACTGCGGATGTCTTATTTCAGAACAACTGGACAAGTCCACTGTAGATTCTAAGTGCACAGTGAATAGAATTAATAAACTTCTCTTTAAGCCTAAATTCTTCAATCTCCCAAAGAAAAGAATTTGGGCTACATTTCTTGGCCCACATAACTATGGCGATGTCCTAAATGGTGCCCTCTAGCAATTAATCCACTTAAATTTAGCTCCTTAGTAACTTCTACAACTTTGTTCTGAATCATTTTGAAAATATTTTTTTGGCCTGTGTGATGTTATGTCTGAAAAGCATTCCTTATTAATTCAATTATCTTTTTTTGTGGTTGCTATATTTTTCTTCATTCCAGATGTTGGCTTAGGCCACATTTGTTTTCTTAGAAGCAATAGGAACATCTGAGTCTTAGTGAAATCAGAGGTGCTTTTCTAAAGTGTTTGAAATAGATAACTCTTTGTTGTCCAAACTTCCCAAAGTATCTTTGAACAGAGATTCCTGGAAAGACAGTCCCTAAGCCTTTCCCATTGTAAGTAGAAACACCTGAGAATTAGCTTTGCTGGTGCTGTTATGTATATTTTCCTCCCCCAGCCAAGCTGGAGACCCAGAACTCCACTCACGGGGTTACTGCTGAATTGCAGGAAGCTTAGGGAGGGAAAGAAGGAGAGCACAGAAAATGAGTCTTTCCCACCATTCTAATAAGATAACAGTTGTTCAGTTCAAGGAAGGACATGCTACCCCCATCAGTTTGGAAATCCTGGCCCCTTGTTTTTGCCTGTGTGACTGTGACACTGTGTGGGGTTTGGGCAGGATGTCAACATACAGATCTTCAATCTGCTCAATGGAGGTTTCCTCTGTGGTTGAGTTTTCTTCTTTCCTTCAGGCCAAGCTGGCACCCATTCCTATCTTTCACAGACACGTCAGCAACCCCTGTGTTACTTTCTTTTGGGCTAACTGTTGTATTGCAGGGATGTATATTGAAACAAACTAAAAGGCCCTGGAGGTAGTGTGTTAGGGCCCACTAAGAGACTGAGGACCTAGAAGCAGAGTGTGAAAGGTATTTCCTAACACTCATCAAATTGTACTTGAGCACCTACCTGCTTTGCTTCCTTTTTACCATGGCTCTGTCTAGCTCCTCACTTGAGAATTGTGCTTGTGACTATTTGAATTTCTGAATTCCACTCAGGGGAGCTGAGGTTCATTATGTGGAATGAAATTGTGTTTTCTGTATTGTGTGGCTTTTTTCCAGAGTTCTGGCATGAAAAGATACTCTGTCATCCCTCACTGACTTTTCTTTCTCATTTCCTAGAGAGGAGCTCAGCCAGCTTCAACTGTGGAGTCAGATCTCTTTAAGACCTTTTTATAAATATGTTTTTGAGCAACAGGAATGAGGAGTTTGCCTCTTATGGAATGCATTGACAAAGCAAGCTAGAAAAACAAAACTTGTAGGGACCAGCTTTTCTTTGGTGTTATCTGTTACTTCAACAGGCCAATTCAGGTCATGTTAGAACAAGTGATTTGATCTACAAACAATCTCATTCTTAGGTGAAATTTCTGACAGTGATGATAATCCATGGCCTATTGCTGCTATTCAGTCTTAAAAGTTAGAATTCAAACAGTTGATTGATTAACCAAGTATTTGCTAGACATTCATTGTATAACTAGCTAGTGTTAGGTCTTAGGTAAGCTGCAAAGTAATGAAAAAGATCTCCTTCCTTAAAGAACCTACAATCTAGGTGGTAAGATAACATACTTGTGAAGCTGACACGGTGTGTATTAACCACATTTGTATGTTTGGTATACCCTAAGAACTGAGTCCTGGTGGTTTCAAGAGTCTAGGAGACTTTCTGAAGTAACAAAGTATCAGAGAGCAAAGTCAGGCTGTCTGTGCTCTAGATGGTAAAATTCAGCAAGGGAAGATTGTGATAAGAGTTTTATGTTTCATAGCCTGGAAGTCATCATAAAGAGTTTTGCTTTCACTGGAAACAAGAGTAACTCAGAACTTCACAAAATAAATGGTTTACTGTTTAATAGGAGAAATCATGATGGTAGATCTTTGGTAACTTTAATAAAGAACAGTATTCACCCCAGAGGTTTCATTTAAATCTTGTGGAAATAATGACTAGTAGTGGGGGAAATTTTAAATTTAGTAATGTTTAAAATTTTAAAATACTTTAATAACATTTTTCCATAAAGAGCTTTTTGTTTCCTTGGTCTTAAATATTTTCTCAAAATTGTAGTCAAAGTGCTCTGCAGGCACTTTTAATGCCAGTTTTGAGAATTTCATAGTACTAAACACTATGCTGATGTCATTTTATCCTGTGTAGTAGAGGACATTTTAAGATCAAAAGAGAATTTTTATCCTCTAGGTAGAAGATATTGAAATAGCGAATAAAGTAGGTAGGTGTAGACCAGTTATACTAGGCTTAAAATGGGGGCACAAAAAGAATAATGCCATAGTATGTTTTGGTTATCTGTCCTGACTAGTATGCTTTTTTCCATCCCTTCCTTTGGGCCTTGACCTTACTAGACTACAATAGTTCCCCCTATTCTCTGCAGATATTTTTCAAGACTTGCACTGGATCCCTGAAACAAACCATTGTTAATTATATACAGTGTCTGCCAAAAAATGTATACATAGTATAGCAGTTTGCTATACTAATAAATATTTGGAAGCTAATAGCCATCACTTTGAGAACATCTTGTAATTGTAGAGGCCAAAGTTAATTTATTTTAATGTCATCAGGTCTCAACAAACTTAGCACTAAAATATTTACACAAGTTTTTCTTTTCCTGATATGTACATTTTTGGCAGACTCTGTATGTAGGCATCTGTTCCTGTATGTATAAACATGCACAAATTTAATACCTTTTTATTTTAACTAAGCCCTTAGCATATGCTGTAGCTGGGGCCTACATTTGAGGTATGATAGCAAAAGTAGCATGAAATTATTTTTTCTGTCTTTACAGTTTCACGGGTAGAAGTTGAATTTTTTTTTTTTTTAACAGGGTCTTTCTATGAGGTTCAGGTCATCCTCAAACTCACTATGTATCCCAGGCTGGTCTTGAACTTGCAGCAATCCTGCCCCAGCCTCCCAAGTGCTGGGATTATAGGTGTGTGCAGGATTCATTCTTAAAATAAATTTTAGAAACCTCATTTTTCTCTTACTAAAGACTTATACCTTTCATGGAAGAAGGCGATTTCCCACCCGTAAAGGTTTATCTGAATTGCCAGTGTCACTCCTCTTGTGCTGTGGGCCTGCCAGGTAGAAGCAGGACAGAACACAAGCAGCGCACTGGGAAAGCCAGCCCGCTGCGTGACATGCAGACTGAGTGACCGTGGTGGGCACCGCATCCAGTGTGGAGAGAGTGGACAGAGGGGTGATTCCAGTCTTGTCCTGGGTGGAACAGAGGAGGGTGGCGTGAGATTTCATCACGCCCCTCAGAATGGCCTACAGTTTAAAACTTACAAATCGTTTATCCCTGGAATTTTCCGAGTGGTATTTTCGAACTGCTCATAAGAAAGTGGGAAAAGCAAAACCTCAGTTAAGGGACAACTCTGGTATGTATAACCTAGAAAATAAAATGAACTACGTCTGTCACGCCAGCTGTGGAGTCCACGGAGGTTTGCACCTTTGCTTGCTCCTTCCTTCTTGCTTTTCCCACATTAACTTGGCTGGCCAGCTTTTTTTTTTTTTTTTTTTTGAGACAGGGTCTCGCTTTGTAGTTCAAGCTGTCCCTGAACTCACTGTGTAGCCCAGGCAAGCCTCGAACTCAGCAATCCTCCTGTCTCTGCCTCCCGAGTGTTGGGATTACAGGTGTGAGTCACCACGCCCAGCATTATATGCGGTTACTGGGATCAAACTCAGGATTTTATGCTTGCAAGGCAGGCGCCGGAACCACTGAGCTAAATATCTGGCCTTGGCTGGCTATCTTTTCTTCCTCCAAACTAAGTACATATTCTTTTCTTCCTCCATTTTTTAAATTGGTACATGTTTCTCATACATAATGGTTATATTTCATCTAGGGATTTGGCACGTGTGCATCACCCTTCATCATATATTCTTTTCTCTCCCTTGACTTTGTCACCAGTTTATCTATACGGTAAGCTTGTGTGCACTGTCTAACCAAGCATCCTTTCTCTCATCACCTTATTTGCAAGAGAAAATCAAAGCCTTCAGGCCTGAGCTATTTCTGGAGGGGCACCCATTCTACCTCCCCAGAGCTCTCTTTTGTTCTGTGGCTTGACTCTTAGGAAAGATTTGGTGCTCACAGTCTCCCATTCCTTCCGTAAACCACCGCAGCTTAATCCTCCTTTCACCACTTCACCGAAGCTGTACCTTTAGAGGTGAAGAGAAGAGACTTCCTCGTTACAGAGGCTTTGTGCCATCATCCTTTTGGTTTTTATCTGGAACTCACATGATTGCAGATTTCCTTCATGATACTCTCTTTAGTGGCCTTTTTCTGGCTATTGTTTCTTCTCTTCTTAGAGGTTCCCCACACACAACCTTTCGAACTTTGGTGCCTTTCCTTGTCCTGCTCTTCAGTCTCTTCCTTCTGACACTCATGCACCTCCCACGACTGCCATATACCTACATGGGTGAGTTATTTTTAAATCCAGAAATTTAGCTTTCTATTGGACAGCTCCTTCTTCGTCTCCCAGGGCCCCTACAAGAGCGCATTTTGAAAGACTTCTGCACACTGAGAGCTAAGCAGCCCTACCTTAGGATCGATATAGTGACATCATTTCCCTGGCCATTCCTTCTTCCAAGGAAACAACAGAACCAAGACCTAGGGATCCAGAGGCTCCTCCTCCTGTCACTGACTTTGCTCATGTTTGCTCAGTAATAATGGGACATTGGTTTAGAAATTAAGCTTCTAATAGTCCTCGAGTAAATTTGAAATGATTTGTTTTTGTATTTCTTAAATTGATTATCATAATTTTGGGGGTAGCCAGTGGTAAGTGTTGATTGGTAACTTTATTTGGAGATGTTAAATAAACATCATGGTGTTCAGTCAAAAGTTGACTGTTTAAGGAGTCAGGGCTTGATTCATTTACCCACTCAACAGATACTGAGAACATTAAATGTATCAGGCACTAGAAATATAATGGTGAATCAGACAAAGGTTTGGGTCACATGAGGTCTCCTGTGCTGTGATGCTTCTTGTACCTATCTTTTTTGCTCTGATTTTTTATATTCTAACTAGTGACTAACAATAATAATTAGAAAATGTTTACTGTGTACCAGGAACTGTTGAAGGACTTTGCACAGATTAGCTCATTTAATCATCTGTGATTAAATCAGCTAATCAACACTGTGAGCTTGTTACCTTATTGTTACCATCTGCAAAGAAGGAAGTTGGTCAAAAGGAAATTTAGAAAAGTGCCCCAGTTTTTACTGTTGGGAAGTGATGAGGCTTGGCTTTGAACCCGGGCAGTCTGGCTGTAGAAACATCTGCTAGTGCCTTCAATTTCTTAGCTCTTCCCGCTCCTCTGTTTGTGACACTCTGTGAAGTATGACAAGCTAGTTCACAGCATGCCAAAGGTAACCTGAAATTTTAAATACCAAACACTTGAACTTACTTTGCTTTCTTAAGATATTTCCTCCCTTGGGCATTGCATTGGCAATGGTCTCATTTTCTAATCTGAAATCAGCAGAAAAGGAAGAAAAACTTGCAGTTAAGCCCAAGTGCTTGTGACAGGTTGCTAAATAAAACTGGCTCAACTGAACTTCTAAGACTCTTGAGAAATACTGAGAATTTCTTACAAAAGAAGTTTTTCTTATTATATTAAATCATGGGTCATTGCATAGTTCTAAGTGTCTTAGTAAAAAGAAAATGTGGCTTGAAGCTAAGAGAGCATAAAATCTTAATAAGATTATTTGTGGGCTGCTATTTATGCATAGTTATTTAAACTGTTAAAAAATGTTTCCTGTATTAGTATGTCCTTTTAAGTTTCCACTGCTGAATTTTTAATTTCAAAAATCTTTAGCATAGCTGCAAGAAAAAAACAATAGTAACATACATTTGCATAGGAATGTGAAGTTTACAGAGTAATTTCAGATACAGTAATTTACTTGATCGCCCAGTAATTTACTTGATCATTCCTCTCTTAGGAAACAGAATCACAAAGATATCAATACGTGTTGGAATTTTTAAAAATTGCCAGTGTTTTCTTATGTAGTAATCCTAAACAGATTTGGAAAAGGGCAAGTCTGAATCATTGAAGTGTTTAAATTATTGAATATTAGGAAATGCAAGTTTCATTACATGTAGTAACTCTGGGGAACTGTTTTAATGGGTGCATAAAGAAAACATCTGGTTAACATAAGGCCTCTGAAGTCTGTTAAAAATCCTCTTTTGTTCCTCAGTTTTGTATTTTTGTATGTTCAGTCCCACTTTCTTCTTTCACCAGCCAAAGCTTACGACTGGACCTGCTTGGAAAGCGCAGGGAGTGGGAGGTGGGGGTGGGACAGGCAGCCTGGAAAGCTTCTGGGCCGGGACATTTGTGTCCTGACCACCTGCCCCCAAGAAATGCCACATCTCTCCCAGCTGGAAAAACTCCTAGTTTTAGAGGTACACTGTAGCTCAGCCTCCATCTGAATAATAAGAAGTCAAAATTAGGTGTAGCCACATGAGATTTTTCTGTGTTCTGTACATTGCTCAGAGCACTCACAAAATATGTACTTGTATGAAAGGTGCTGCTGTGTAAATAAGGTTGTTACTGTTTGATGATGACAACCATACAGGACAAGGCCATGTGTTTTGGTACAAACTATGGAAATATATCTGGGTAGCCAAGGAAAAACTGAATTGTTACTGAAGGATGTGTCACAAAGACAAAAAAATAACTTAGAAGCAGTGGGCTGAAAATATTTTCAAACACTAATCAAGTTAATGTCTTGAGCTGTCCTTGTGGGTAAGTAGTATGGTTTGTTTCTTGGAGGGCTGTTTACTCACACACACACACACACACACACACACACACAAAACCAAGAGGCCATTTTTTAATGTATAATCAGAGTTTAAGGTGCATGGGTAAAGCAAAAAGTAAAGTTCATTTAATATTAATTCTAACATGCCAAATCTAGTGAAGAGAAACCTAAGAAATGGAATTCTTATTTTCTAGCTGAGTTTCAATATCATGTAATTCATATAATTCAGCCACATCTTACCAACCTTTTCTGCATGATTTAAGACATCAGAATATAATTTGTAGCTAGAATGAAAACTAGACATAGAAAAAACTTGACAAGACTAGAGAGGGATTAGCATTCTGCTGCCTGGTTGAGCATGTCCCTGCAGTAGCAGCCTCAGAATGCCATGTCCTGGTGGAATTCCCCACTGAAAACCAGCCAACAGAGCTGCTTCCTCATGGCCCGCTTCTTGCCCGAAGCCCTGTGAATTGTCCCAAGGGA
This sequence comes from Thryonomys swinderianus, assembly GCA_004025085.1. Taxonomy (NCBI): domain Eukaryota; kingdom Metazoa; phylum Chordata; class Mammalia; order Rodentia; family Thryonomyidae; genus Thryonomys; species Thryonomys swinderianus. Next base: position 37,272 of record PVIC010003864.1, on the reverse strand, counting down.
CCTGGACGTGAACCTACAGGGCTCCACAAGAGCGCTGCACAGCCTGACAGGGAGCTAGTATTACTGGGCGATCTGTGGTTTGGTTTAGGAGCCTCAGGCTGTGGGTTTTGGAACTGGCCCACTATCCTGGCTCAACCTTGGATAAATATCCCTGACTTCTGAGTTGGTTGGGGAATTCAAAGCCCTGTTTATCCTGAGTCCCTCCACAACGAATTCATGGCATGTTGTTATGAGAGTTGAGTGAAGTGGCCATGTTTTGAGGAGGAATAAGGAATCACTCTCTCCTACTAACTAATAATCTTGTAATGGCCCCTTTCCCTAGGAATAGAGCTAGTAAAAGCGCCAGACCTAACCAACCCACTGTAGCTATTGACCAGGACAAGCTTACCCCCTGGATAGTGCAATGCTGTGAAATGCCTTGAGAGGCCCTAAACAGTGTTTTCTCCTCTACCCACCCCATGTTCTCTGATGCTGTCTCCTTTAGCTGAACCTTATAGAGTCACAGGTGGACTTCTGTCCTTTTCATATGTGGCTTTAGTCTCTTGTTCAGTATCTTAGAGGAGAGGAAATCACTTTTAGGTTCTTACTAGTCATTTATGCCACAGCATAAATTAGTTTAAGTTTCTTTGGTTTTGCCAGGATGATAGATAGAAGGTAGTGGACAAGAGGTGCAGACTTGAAATCAAGGCAGAAAACACACTGTCATCATATGTTTGTGTTCTGGCTGAGGACGCCAATGACCCCTTTCCCACCAGAACTCGCTCCCATGTGTTCAGCAGACAGGGGTTCCTACTTTCCATTTACCTCTCCTTTCTGGCCGGGAAACACTTGCAGGTCTTTTTAACTGCTTTGACTCTTCCTTGCCCCTTCTAGATATAGTTCCATTTCCTTTCCAAGATGAAAGCTTGTCTTTGTCCCCTCCCAGAATAGTTCCAGGCAGCAGAACACAGTGAATCCTTCCAGATAAAAGACCTGCTGATAAAATGGCAGATTGTTATCAGAAAAGCAAGTGAGGGGAGTCAAGTCCTTACCATTAATTACTTCATTACAGTTTTGTTTATATCCTGTTCATTTGGGGCATGTTTTTCTTGGACAGTTTCTTGTCTGTGTTCTGAACTACAGTCTGAAGTTTGTACAATTCCCAAAGGTCAGGGAATAGTAGGTTCCTTCTTTTCTGAAAGGTTTAATGGCAAGGAAAAGAAGATCAAAGTTTCTATCTTCCATCTGGAAGGAAATGGACAAATGCTTGGTTGGGGCAGTTCATTCCTCACCTCCAGCAGACAGACCCTAGTGTATTAAATGAACCCTGGCTTTGAACAGTTGGCCAAGAGGTTACCTGGAAGGAGAGAGGCATTTATCTCTGTGAAATCATGAGTGTCACACAGTGACTGACCAGAGATGCAAACACAGAGACCAGAGTCCACTTGGACCTAAAATAAAACTACTTGGAAAAAGGACTTGATGTTACGAAACCATAGACTTAGTGACAAGTTTTACATTATGTATACTTTACTATAACAGAATACATAAATAATACTTGCTTCCTGAGAGTTCCAATACTGTGGTTACAGTTAGAAGTACTGTTTGGTTAGGCTGCCTGGCCTGCATTCTTCTGAATGAGATTCCTGTCACATTTAAAGCACTGTTCATCCTTTGAAGAACTGTAGAACTAAGGATATGGAACACCTTAATGAACTATAGAGAGAAAGAGAATGTTTTGCTGTCATGCTGTAAACATAATGAGAATTTCAAGATTGGAAGAGTCCTGTTAAACAGATTCATTCTCTATCCTGATAGTCACTGAACTTCCACAAGAGAACCAGAAAGAGAAATAGATTTTCTTGATAGGTAAAACAGTAGTGTGTGTTGCTGTGATGATCAAATGGTATCAGTTTAAATGCTCCATGACTAGAGCAATATTAGCAAGTTAATTTCATCTGTGCTACTTGGGAGCCATTAAGTGGCCAATCACATATTTCTTCACTAAATGAAATTTGATTCTGACCTTATGTTGTCCTGTTAATTTCTGTCTGCAACCAAACTCCTCTTTACCATCAAGACTACTGATATATTGTTTCCCTTTTTTATCATCATCACATTTTTTCTTTACCCCTTATTACTCACACCTCCACCACATTTTACTTACAGTTTACAGGGTGGGGGGTTGTGGGGAGGGTAGGGGAACGGGAAAAAATGAGACTTAAATTGTGTCATATACTGGTACTAATTCTCCATATCAAGTGCGATCATGATATGATGTGTATATACAATGTACTGATAAAGATAAAAGTTAAAAAAGAAAAAAGTTACAGTTCCACATAATGAACACTTTTCAGAGTGTAAATACAGAGAAGAACCAGAAGCTTACCTGTGTAGTGTAATGAGTTAGACTTTTAGAGCTATGGAAAGGGAAAGTTGGAACATACACTGTGAGCTACATCCATCAAAGAGTGTAATGCTACTTGTAACAAAACTGAAAATGCCCATTCTGATTAGCAGGAGTGGATACGCCACTGAAATTAAACAGAGAGCACAAATGAGCCTTAGAGTTTATGGTTTCTAAATTCTTTCTCCCTTTGTTACTGACTTAAGCTTGTAATGGATTGGTAAACAGCTAATACATATTTATCTCACTGCAATACTTTTATTGAGGATATGGAATTCATGTATATCTTACAGAATAAAATCATATTGCAGTGTGGGAAGAAAAAAGACTACTGATGTATGATTCAATCACCCTCTCAGCTTCCCTGGCAGCTGGGGCTCCTAAGGTCTAGACTCTCATATTTGTTTTAAAACAAGAAACTTCTCATGTCCTGTGAACATGTTATGTGGTAATATAGCTCCAGGACTGTAAAAAAGAAAAAGTGGATGAATGAATATCCCCTATTCCAAATCATAATCCTTTTGGTCTTGGTTAACCCTGTGATCTGACTCAAATACTTTTTCTTATATGTGTGTCTTCTGTATGCATCCAGGCCATTGTTGAAGACAGCTGTGAGATAGTTACTGTAATTTCAACCAAACCTTTCTCATATTTAACTTTATTGTTTTCCTTAAAGAGGTTAGAAATACAGGGACTTAAGAAGAAGTTAAGTAAATCTACAACATATTCAGACTGATTGAAAACCAGCAAAAACAACCCTTACTTGCCCTTTCTGTTAGGGAGCAAAAATTAGAATTGGAGGCAGGGAGGAAATGTACTCTGTAGGAAATTAAGAAGGCCAGAAATAGGAGATTAAAGCAGTGTGATATGAAAGGTGCATTTTTTAAAAAATGAGATTTCTTTCTTTTCTTCTTGACTAATCATTTTGTTGAAATAACTGTTTGAATAACAAATGAACTGCTTTGAAGTGCATAGGGGAGTGGAGAACATTGCTGTGCCTTGTACAGACGGGTGATACAGATTATAAATTAGCTGATGCCAAGTTCCACCAGATTACCCAGATCCAGCCACCAGCAAATGTAGTCAAAGCTGTAGAAGTCTATGATTAAATCATGAAGTGAACGGAAGTGATCCAGATTGTTTAATTTTCTTTTGAAATGTTATATTTATTAGACCTCAGCACCCAAAAGTTAAATAGTATTGCATTTCACACATAGCGCTTTATTTTTAATCTTAGATTGAAGGTTACGTCCTTGGCGTGATTGAAGAATGACTCATACATTTTGCACTGACTTTATTTTGTTTTTTGATAGGCCAACAAGGAAGCAAGGGAGAAAGATGATACTTATCAAGGCTAAATGTACTAGTTGATTGAACTCAAATGGAAATAAAGAATGTTGTTCATATATACCCAATGATTTTTTTGTGTGTTTATTATGTGTATTCCTCTCATGAAGACTTCTTGAGTGCTACTTATGCTTAACATGTAATATAAAATATCTGCTGACTAGTAGAACAAGCTATGGTATTTTTCTAGTAAATGTCTAAAACCATAGCTGAAATCTTTAGTCACAAAAACATGTTGGAGGATGTGACTAGTGTTCTTTACTGACATGTTCCTCTTCTTAAAGTACAATCACCATGAAATTAATGTATTAAGCCATCGTCACAATCCAGGAGAGGACTTGAAGGTAATGTGATTCTCCACATAATTAGTACCCTAATTAAATGCTAGAGGGCTTCAGTTATAATGTGCCATGACTCTGAACAAAGATAACACCACTGCTGAAATTGTATACTTGTAACACAAGTATATTTTAATTAGTGACAGGCCATATGTGTATAATCAGTTGTGTTTCATCTTTAGACTTTCCACAGCAGTCTCCATTGTTCATTCATTTGGACTATATTAAATAATAGTGCATTGACTTGGCTTCTTTTTCAGAATTTGGGATGATTCAAGTTGATATGAGTTGAAAATAGCTTTTCATTATGAAACAAGGAAATTTTCAGGGTTTTCATCATACTAGAAAGCAGGTTTAATCTACTCAAGATGGAGAGAAAAGTCTGTTTCACCTTAATTATCCCATGGAAAACCGTTCTGCTGAATACAAATTAGTTTATTAAAGCTGGCCCAACAAATTTGGCATCATTTGGTTGAGTACTTTCAGTTGTCACATTTAATTGAGTAATAAAATCAAATTTCTCTTAGTACGTGCTATTGCTATTTGATTTTTTTAGTATTAAAAACTTAAGAATGGTGGGACACACTGAAGTTGACAGTGGTTACAGATTGTGGAGTTAGACTCACCAGCTTTGAATCTCATCTTTCCATATCCTTTCTTTAAGAGACTGGGCAAATTGCTCCATGAATTTGGCCAGAAGAACAAATGGAAGATTCAGCCATTGTCCTAAAAAATATTTTTTAGTTCTCGTTTGATTATTAGGGCTTTTAAATGGTTTGATTTGTAAGGGAGCACAAGGAAAAGTTAATTCTAGTCATAAAAGTTTAAAAGAAATCACTGGGTTTATGTAATCTGAGGAAGAAAAGAGAGGGTGTTTGGAGATGGGGCTGGAGACTGAGTTGGAAAAACAAGACAGAGTTATGTAACTAAACTTTTTAATGTATGTGAGTGGTTCTTCTTTTGAAAACAACTGTATCAGAGTCTAACCAAAATAAATAAACTATACATTTCAAGTACATAATTTGATGAATTTATATACCCATAAAACTACAAGTTATGTCAAGATAGTGAACATATCCATCACCAGCAATTCTAACTGAACTATTCCCTTCCCTACCTGGCTGGCAATGGATAATTCTGTGCTTTATCACTGTAGGTGAATGTGCATTTCCTAGAATTTTATATAGACTCATACAATATATATTGTTTCGTCTTTCTTTTTCATTTAGCATATTAATTTTGAAATTCAGCCATGTTGTTAATTATATTAATAATTGTTTAATTGCCAAATAGTAATTAATAATTATTTTATTGCCAAACAGTAACCTACTGTCCTTGATCTATATCAATTTATTTATGTACCAACTACTGATAGTTATGTCTGTTGTATCCAGTTTGGCTATTACAGTTAAGTTGTTGAAAACATTGATATACAAGTGTTTGTGTGGACATAGGCTTTCATTTTCTAGGGTAAACATGCCAACATGGAAAGGGGGAACAAAACAGTAGGTATATATTTAACTTTTTAAGAAACTGCTAACTTCTTTTCCAAAGTAATTATACATTTCCACCAGCAGTATAAAAATTCCAGGTGTTCAAACAACCAGGTAATAGCACAAAACTTGTCTGTTTCTTCTTTGCAAAACAGAGCCTATTGTCTTTCAGTAACTACTTTGAAGATGATACACAGTGTGTGAACTATTATTCTTAGTATTTTGATATGAAATTGTTTTTTTTCATTAAGACAAAGAATTCCCGTTCAGTCTTAGCCAATACTTGACACGTCATTTTCATTATAGCCTTTCCTAGTGAGTAGGTAATAGTGTTTTAATTTGAACTTCTCGAATGACTAAGGGTGTTGAATATATTTGCAGGTGTTTATTTACCATTCGTATATTTTCTCTGCTGAAGTGTCTGTTCAAAGCTTTGGTTCAGTTTTTTGTTGTTGTTTTGTAAATAGGGTTATTTATTTCCTTTTTATTCTGGGCACAAGTCTTTCAGGCATAGATTCATTCATTTCCCTGACACGTAGAACCAGAAAAACAAAATTAAATTGCAGTGAGAAAGAATCTTCTTATACTAAAGGAAGTACTTTGTAACTGCGGCAGTCTAAACATGGGCATTTGGGTAACCAAGGGAGGATGTAAAACTTTCCCTAGAGAATTTGAAAAAAGAATGTCGAGAGTCTGTTTGGGGTGTAGTAAGCTTGCTGAGGTATGACTCAAATTACCTAATTGCAGTTTTCACTTGAGAAAAGACATCTTCACTGGGGTGGGTCTGTTGCCAGCATCTCAGTACTCCTTGCTCTTTTACGCCCCTTTCCCAGCCCCCTTTCAAATAAATAAATAACAAAAAAGGTAATTTCTTATAATTTTTTAAGACGTTCCATATGTACTTTATGGTTTTAAAAAATTCATTCTTTCTGATGTTAGCTTGAAGTGTTGCTCTGTAACACAAGAAAGGTCATTGAGGGACATTAATTAGCTTGACAAAAACAAATTACAAGCTCTGCAGACAACCATATTAAAAGAAATGCTCAAATTTCTCTCATCCAGTAGTAGCACCAACTATTGTTTTAGATGATGGTACTAGACAGATTCATTTAATTCCCTGTAGAGGAAAAATAATTAAGTAGATATTCTAGAGAGGAAGATCTCCATGATTAAAGGACATGGGGTTTACTTGGCCCTCAGAAGGGAAGAGTCAGGGGTACTTTAATGACAGGATTCCAATACTGTTAATGAAGGGTTTTCCTGTGTAGAAAACACTGGTCATTTGTTCTCTAGCTCCACAGAGGCTCAAACTAAAGAAAATTGGCTCCAAGTGTAGGAAGATTGAGTGTGGTTAGTGTTAGACATAAAACTTTTATTATCAGCATCAGTATTATTATGAGATTAAGCAATGGAACAAGTCAAAAAAGACTATAAAGATATGTTTTTTTTAAAAGATAGCCATCTGTTGGGGATGTTTAAATGTCCGTTATTTACAGGATTTTGTCACTGAAGGGGACTTTGTGGATCACTTCTTCTATTATCCTTTTACAGATGGGGATGTGAAAGAACATTATGTAACTAGTCTGTGGCCACATCCTTAGGTACGGAGATTTTTTTTTTTTGAGACAGGGTCTCGCTTTGTAGTTCAGGCTGGCTCTGAGCTCACTATATAGCCTAGGCAAGCTTCGAACTCGGCAATCCTCTTGTCTCTGCCTCCCGAGTGTTGGGATTACAGGTGTGAGCCACCATGCCCGGCTCTGTGGTATGTGGTATTGATGGCTGGTGGGCGTGAGTCTCCACGCCCAGCATTGTATGTGGTTTCCGGGGATTGAACTCAGGACCTTGCGCTTGCGAGGCAGGCGCCGGAACCACTGAGCTAACCCTCCGGCCCAAGGTACGAAGATTTTAATACGAGGGTGTTGTAGTCTCACTTAAAAAAGACTCAAAGGAAACCATGTTTTCCTGCCTCATTAGTAGGTTTCACTTCACTAAAGTAGTCACTGCCAATTTGTTGACCTCTTTCTGTTTTATTTCTTTTCACTAAAAATGTTAAAGGTTTTTATTCCTGGGCATCTTGAACTTTGAAACTACCACTAAGTAAATACAACACTTTTTACTCTAGGTGATTTGTCCTGAGGTGATAACTAACAGTAGAGAACAGTAGGAGATTGCTCTGTCCTTTATGGAACTTGTCCTAGTCTGATATGAGTCTTCATAGACTATTCATTTGACCTGTGCTACAAAGTGTACAGTTTGGGGGATGAATTTTGATCAAAGTCCTGTGACTAAATTGCTTTCCTTAAAGGTAATGCCTTATAAATCTTATAGGCTTTATCTTGTTGAACACTGGTTAGAGCAGTAGGAAACACAATTAGGCTGCCAATTCATTGTGAACAAAGGCTGGAAAGATGAGTTCTAATCATTGAAATTAGAGAGATAAACTGTGAAAAATTCCACATCCATGATCACAATAGAAATTGGCACTAGCCAGTTATTTCATTGTGGGTACATTTTATTTGGTGACTGATCATTCTTTATATATTCCCACTAGACCTTTTGAATGAAACCTACATATATTTAATAATACTGTGTACTTATTACAGCTTTTTATTTGAGTGCTAACAGTATCATTAAGAGGGTAAATCTCTTTAATATCTTTGTGCACTTTCTTAGATTGACCACCCACCTTGGTGTTTGCAAACTAAAAAATCTCTCATTGTAAGTATGGAGCCACTCGCCCTAAAGCTTAGTGTGGCAGATTTCAAGTATATTAAATCATTTTGAGAACGTGGCCTTGAGGCAAGGACCACGCCAAAAGCAGACCCAGCCCTTTTAGACTGATTTCTCAGGCCCCTTCTCTCCTCTAGGAAGGACATGTTGAGGCCAGATGTTAGGTTCAACCCCTTGAAAGAATCAGTGGCTGCCTACATGTTCTTGCCTTCTGGTCTTTGTGAAGTTCAAACAGAAACACGGAGAGCAAGAGCAGCTTTCTCATTGGCCTGCGCAGGCTGAACCCCCCTCAGCTCCTGCTGTGTGCGCAGCTCATCCCAGCCCCAGAGTCCTAAGGTAGATCTGGAAATACTTCCCCACCTGGTGCAGAGGGAAATGCAAAAGAGGGTGGTACAGCTCATTGCTCCACAGTTAGAGAAAAGCCCAGATGGATTGTCAGGAAAGATGACGCCAGAAGTTTCATGCTTAGGAATGTTTCATCCTATGTATGTTAAACCTTCGTATATTGTTCACTTTATAACACTCCTTTGTGTTTTGCATAATGATTGAAATGAATTGTTTTCCTCTAATCTCTTAGGTTTCCAATATCTTTGTGTGGATGTTGCCATAAAGTCTTTTTTTCATGTTTTCCCTAGAGTTAGGAAAGTTAACCACATTTCAGTGCTCTGGGAACAACAACAAAAAAATCTCCTTTCCAGCTGTCTGAAACATTTGATTGCAATCTCAAAAATCTAGTTTCAAATTATATTTATTGTCTAGACAAAAACTGATGAAAGATTTAAATGAAATTTCAGATGAAATATTTTCATACTTCCATCTCTATTGATAAGAGCAAGTAACTTGGGATTAGCATTCAGAAGTCATGCATCTTTTTATATTATTGAAGAAATATCTGTAAATCTGAATAAAGTACATTGCTCTAAGAACTTTTCAAAATAACTACCAAACTATATATCTTCAGCTCTCTTGTTAGAAAATGTCCTTGCTTTAGTTCCTAGCACTGAAAGGTATGGTATGAATGCAAGCAGCCATCACCATTGCCTTTATGACCCTGTGCCCCTGCCACATGCCGAGGGCTGAGTGCTGCATCTTGTAGGGGCAAGCGAAGGAATGATGGAGGTTGAGTCCCTGCTCCCAGCAGCCACCATGTTCACAGTCTAGAATTAGCAGCCTGCGGCAGGGCCTGGGTGACAGGGAAGCAGAGTGGAGGCGACCTCAAAAGCACATATCCTCTGTGGCCAGGCTCTGTGGCTAGGCTTATCCTGAGTCACCCTGCAATTTTCACATGTCTGTCATGGTTATTATTGTCAGCATTTCTTCATAAAAGTATTTTTAGAAAGATTTTAATGTATTGATTAGAGCTCATTTACCAAGAGTAATTACAGCTTCGAGCTCTCAGGAGATACAGACATTTAAACTAAGCATCCCACCTGCAACGTGTAGTAGTTTTTGTTTTGTCCTTTGACTCTGGAAATGTGTAAGTTTTAGCTTAGCTACTGCCTGCTACTCTTATTTCCTCTTCATCACTCAAGTGAAGGATTTTAAAAATCGGTCTTCCAAACTCTTGAATCGAATAGTCTTCCAAGAAATATATTTGAATAAAGAAATTCATGAGCCATGTAGAGGACACAGTTACAGTAAATGGAACTTTTGAGTGCCAGTGGTTTGAGTTTCAGGAAAAGGAGAACATAGTTCAGGTAGTTGTAGATGCTTTGATGATTCAAAATAGGTATAGGAAGGACAAGGAGGGAATCTGGCAAACTTGCCCATCACTGCCCTCCCTGAGAATGTGGAACAAAGGCTAGAAATGCCACACTTTAAACAAAAAACATAGTTGATGGTTACAAAACTCACAGAAAAGTCTGCTTTCTGAAACTCACAGGATATAAACATGTATTTTTTGGTATGTCTCTCTGCTATGCATGTACACATACCCGCTCATGTACATGCTTTTTGATAACAAGATTTGAAACCAGTGAACCATTGGCAACAGAAAGGAAAAAGAAGTCTTTAGAAAAAGATCTTTAGAAATAGAGCATTAATCAACAGGAGATAGACATGGGCTTGGATCTGGGGAATACAGACTGAGCCTCCCATAAACAGGAAGTAGTGCCAGCAGTGATGCCAGCCTCCTTTCCTTTGTAGCTGTGTTGGCGGGAGGGAGAAGGACAGGCCTTTGAGAGCACATGGAGCCTGTTTGGTACAGGGAACGCTGTGTTCCCTAGGCCAGTTGATGAAACAGAGAACCCAGGAGAAAAACAGTGACGGGTACATGTTCAGAGAGGCTTTAAGTTTTCAAATTATTTCTTCTGCTAGATTCAATAATGGCTACCATTTATGGGTCCCACCATAGGCATAAGTGTGTCATAAGTATGTTATCTTATTTAAGCTTCACAACAGCATTATAAGGTAATTGAAAAACTTGGGAAGTTCAGTGACTTATCCAAAGGTATACACTAGTAAGTGGTAGGAGTTGGATTAAAACTTAGATTTGTTGGATTCCAGAACATGTCCTTAACTCCTGTGCTGCATGCTCTGGATAAAGAACTATGAAGACCCAGTTTCTGCTCTCAAGGTCATTACAGTCCGGTGGACATGGTGCTGCCTGAGGGAGGGCTCCCAGGGCCTCTGGAGACAAATGCAATGTGCTTCTTTGACCGAGCTCACCCCACAGTTGCAGTAACTGTGCAGGAAGTAGGGGTTGATCCCATCCAGAGAGTGTAGCAAGCTTTCACACAGAAGGTCATACGTAAGTATGGTTCAGGTGAAGAATTTCCTAGAGTGCAAGGTGAGAGAACATTTATTACTGGGAGAATGGTCTGCAAATACAAAGTCATTACAACTAAAACAATAGTCAAATAACACATATACCGGAATAAAGTTTTTCATTGATGTTATTGTTAATAGTTTAACTGGGAACCTACTGCTTCCCGCTGAGCATTCATAGATATCCTCTAAGCTAGAGTTGTCAGTGAATAACCATTTCCCAAGAGTAGACAGTCATGCTGTGAAGAGAAGCTGGCTATCCATAATACCCAGGCATCCTTGAGTCAGATCAGTGAGGGGACTGAGCATGCTCAGACAAAGCTTATATGAATTCAGGTAAACTCCAGGGTTTCAGCTTTTGTCAAGTAGGGGCATCTATAATACGTGAATGATCCTTTTCATTGCCAGCAGATGTTTGGGTGCCTCTGTTTTGCACAGAGTACAGCCTGATCCAAAAATTGAGTGCCAGCTGTGGAGCTGGGAAGTTCCTGAATTCCTGGAAGAAGGAACTGAGAGGAACATTAGTAATTATGTTGGTGAGGAGAAGGAAGGGATATTGACTGAAGCCTGAAGACATTCTGCGTCTTCTAAAGACTAAGTTTACTATGAAAGAGAATTCTTTAAAGGTGGAGACTTTTAAGTCCTCTCAGTTAAAAAATACTGCTCCCACATTGCCTAAAAATTTTCTCTTAACCACACTGGTTTGTAAGATTTAAATGACATGGGCTGGGGATTTAGCTCAGTGGTTCTGGTGTCTGTCTGGTAAGCACAAGGTCCCAAGTTTGATTCCAGGTACCATATACCACAGTGCCAGGCATGGTGGTTCACGCCTCTAATCCTAACACAGTACCATATACCACAGTGCGAGGCATAGTGGCTCACACCTGTAATCCCAGCATTCAGGAGGCAGAGGCAGGGGGATTGCTGTGAGTTTGAGGCTAAATGGGCTACTTAACTACAAAGCAAAATCCTGTCTCAAAAAAAACTAAAAAAAATAAAAATAAAAAGATTTAAATGATGTACCACACACAAAGCTTTGAACACCAAGTCTGACCCTAAATAAATGTTCAGAAGATATTAGCAGCATCATGTTACTATCATATTTAGCTTTATAATCTATCAAAGGCTGCCTAGTTCCATAAATCATTCATACTTCAATGATTAAACAGGTTGTTTTGGAAGCATTTTGCTTTTCTAGAAAATTTTAAGGTAACCTCTTTGTAAAGTTCCAGAAAGACTGAATTTTACAGGTGAATAGACTCTAGAATGTTGTGTACCACTGCTAGTTTTATGAGCCACAGTGCAGTGATAATGTCATGCTGAAGAGTAATGAAGTAAATGGAATAGTGCGTGGAAAGCATGTGGCCACCTCTGACACACAGTAGCCATTTAATCAACCTCCCTGTCTTTTGCCTGGGTTCCCTGAGGAACCGTGGGTTCATATAGGAAATAATACAGGTCTGAGGAAGTACCTTTTTCTTGTCAAACCCAGGCATTCTGCCTGACACCACTTAGGCAAGCTGGGCGATCCTCTAGACTCCCTTTCTAGGTCCCACCTACAGCCCTTTGTATTTACTCTTCATGGTCCTGAGAATCATTGACCCATTTCCCATCATCTCCACGGGATGGAAGGTCCCTGGTAGCAGTGACTTTTTGCTATGATGCTATAATCCCTGCCGCAGCATGAGCTTGTGTGAGGTGCTCAGCAGAAGTCCTTGCCGATTTGGGAGATAGTTCGGTGATGATATCTGGCTATTTAAGCTTTGCAACTCTTAACAAAAGTGAAGATTCTGAGGACAAATGTATGAGGGGAAATTCTGGAAAATGCTCAGGAACCACTCTATGAAAGGGGGTGAGCTTAGAAGAGCCTCAGTGGAATGGGTTTCCCTTGCTCAGCATTCTCGCCCTCAACTGTCCTGGTTCCTGAAGTGTTAGGTCTGTGAGTGTGTACATCACCATTGTTTGAGTGTCATTTGTCTTCTCCTGAGACCATGGCAGTTCTTCCTCCTTCCTGTTTCCTTTTTCTCTCCCACTGCACAGCTGTGCAGTCTGTGTGCTATGACTGATGTGCACACAGCACATGTCCCCCCTAAGCTGGTGACTCCCCGTGTCCTGGCCATCCATCACTAACTGTCCTGAAGCAGAGTTCATCCCTAAGGCCTCACTAGGTGTTATCCAGTGCATTATCACTGTAGGTTGTCGACTTGATCTGGGAAGTATGGCCCAAGGGCTAGAATTTGTGCCTTGAACCTCCTGAAATTATGTGTGTGTGTTCATTAATCTCTTTCTCTTGGTTGGAAGTGTATAGTTTATATTAGATTCTCAGATGTTTTCATGGCTCTGAAAGTGTTAATAAAAACATCAACAATAAAAAAGCTTGACTTAGAGGTTTTCATCATGTTTGTAAATGAGTATGTCTTTATTAGCTGGGAGATACTTCTGTATGCACTCCATTTCCAGGTATGAGCAGCATGGCCAAAGAGCTCTATCGCAGAGCCCTGGATACAGTTCTGATGTGGGTATGAAGACATCCCAGAGAGGCCCACTTGGTCTTTCTGAGCTGCATTTGTTGTTTGAGATGTAGTATGCCCTCTTGCCTTAGAGCTTTCTAGCAGAGAGATCACAGGTATGCAAGCATTTTATAAACTGCCAATAGCCATCAATTGTAGGATGCAAGTATTCCTCTAAAAATGTCTTTGACACCTTGTGAGTAAATAAGTGATTAGAATGAACACGGGGCCAGGCTTCTGTAATCTTAGCTACTTGGGAGGCTGAGGCAAAAGAATTGCAGAGTTCAGGAGTTGGACCCAGACTGGGCAACATAGTGAGACCCCCATATCAAAAATTAAGATAACAAATTTATTAGAGTGAAAGTCCAGAGGTTTAAAGACACTAGGGTCTACATGTCTTATAGGTTCTGTGGAGGCCTAGTATGCATATAGGATCACTAAAAATAAAAAGATTTTCAAAGGAGGCTAAAAGTAGAAATGAGCCAAGGATGATGGTGCTGCATCCTATAGTCCCAGCACCCTAAAGACTGAGGCAGAAGAATCACAAATTCAAGCCCAGCCCAGGCAACTTAGCAACTTGGCAAGACCCCGTGCCAGAATAAAAAAAGATCTGGTATTATAGCTCAGTATGAAGGCCCTGAATTCAATCCTCTCTACCAAAGAGGGGGAAAAGGTGAAATGGGCTTCAAAGACCACAAACTTGTTTGGTATATTAAAGTGTATGTGGGGGGCCTTCCTCATTACTTTCAATAGAAGCTGAAAAGAGAACCCATTGGAGCCCAGTGGTTGAGTGCTGCCTAGTATATGCAAAACCCTGGATTCAGTCCCCAGCACTGAAAAGAGAGGAGGGGGAAAGACTTGCTTATTTTCAACTATCTAAATATCATTAATTTTTTTTGTCTTATCACACTGCAGAATTTACCCACGGTCTTAACTCTCTCCTTGGGGCACTTAGAAATGTACAGTATTAAACTACACTGTAGAACAGTGAGGGCAAACCTTTTAGAGTTTTCAGTGGTAACAGACAGCCTGCTGCAGCATGCATGCCATAGGTTTACCCCCTTTGGTCTAGAATAAACTCAGTGTCCAGAGCAGAATGAAAACCCAGACATTGTTTTTCTATCCTCATATCCGCTAGATTCTCAGTGTGTCATCACATCACCTCCCCACTCCAGCAGCTCTCAAAACAGTAACCTGGAAATGTGGTTCAGCTTAATGTATATTAGATATATAACACATGCATGTACTGCACATGTATGTATAAATTCAGCTATCATGTTATCTAGCCTTCCATTTAAACAATTGGAACCGAAATGGGATTTGAAATTACATTTACCCATTGTTTTTTAATGAATGTTACTTAATTAAATTTTGCTTTAAAATGGGCTTCTCTCCTCTTTGACAGTTGCATGACTTTTTGAGGAGTGGTTTCATTTTGCTTTTTAATCTGGTCATGAGGGTTTTAAAAGCACCCTAATACAGGGTATCCAAAAATAGAACATTCTGGCACTTCTTCCCACTTTACATTCTTTCTCCTGTATGGATGCCAGATTTCTCTGGGAAATGATCATTTGCAAAAGGTCAGGAGCAAAAGGGGAGGAGCATCCTTCGAGTAGGGTTACTGCTAATTGGAAACTAAATATCTGTAACACACTATAACACAAAGCGTATGTGTCTGAGGGCACAGAGAGAGGGGAAGCTTCTGACAAATGACTGTGCCACTGAGGTCATTTGCTAATTAAATTGCAAAGCATTTTCAGAGTATTGTCTTTTCTTTGTCCAATAACGTTTTCTGCCCCCCATAGGCTAAGTCAAATATTTTACTTTATTTACTAATTACAGATTAAACAGTTAATCATTTTAAAGGAAAAATAAGTCAAAAATTGGGTGAAATGTTCAGAGCCCAGTCAAAGACCAGTAGGAACTTTCTAGCTACCTAGTGTTACCCCAGCGCTCAGTGTTGTCCCAAGGGGTGGTGTGAGCACTTCATCCTAAATCTGTGTGTGACGTAGCTACCAAGTTCCCTCCCCATCTTCAAGGAAAGCCGACACAATGTTGTCACATGCTCTGTACCTCCTCCCCTCCCCCCACAACTATGATGAACTTCTGTTAAGCTCATTCCATTTATACAGAAATTGCATCTGTATTCATTGTATGGAAGGAAATGTTGGTGAGACCTCTGGGGAAAATAGAAGCATTTCAGAGGGCTCTGTCTCTCAGTATGTTAAAGCCGCATGGCCATGTGGTCCTAGTGAATCACATCTTATCAGTAGTTCCTTCTTAGAACATTGGTTAATTCTGAAATCTGAAAAAAGTTCGAAGGCCAGCCCTTTCCCCTCCAGAGTATACTGTGTTCTGATCTTTCTGACTTGTGTCTAAAACATTTCTATAAGTTCAGTTGCTTTTTTAACTGGATACAAGGTCATGTCTAGAGAGTTCTAGTCAAGAGTTTATTTAAGTTAGGACTTGCCATATTGGATTTCTCTCTCAAACTTTCAATCCTATGCACACAGCTTGGACAAAATGGTGTGACCTCTCAGGTTCAGGTTGTTTACAAAGTTAAGAGGTCCTAAGATGAGCAGTGTTTCCAGTGACTTTTCTGGAATTTCAAAATGCCATTTGTGAGTGATTTCCACTTATTGAAGAACCAGCTTTTATTCCAGTTGTTCAGGTGTAAGTCAGCCCAAAGGGAAAGTTTTGGTGACTTGAGGTCTGATCCACTCTCAGCCATAACTTCCACTCTTAATCCTCAGCCTCTGCTGCAGGCAGATACATCTCCCTGTTTCTTGAGCATTTCTGCCTTTGCTTTATACCAGTTGACCCTAGTTAAATATCCTCCTGGTTTCTCTTGTCGTGCTTGAATTATGCACTCCTAATTCCCATTCTTCCTCTTTTATTTCCTGTAGCTATAAGTCCAGCATCACTCGCTTACCATTTTCTCTGTACTGTCTCGTGCTCTGATCATATTTTCAAATGTACTTCTCATCTTGACAATTAGAGAATGGACTCTTAAGAGACAAAAAGATCTTACTTTTCACAGCACATATCACAGGGCTCCCCCCTCCTTTTCTTTTCTTTTTTTTTTTTTTGAGACAGAGTCTTACTATGTAGTTTGGGCTGGCCTTGACTCACTGTGTAGTTCAGGCTGGCCTCGAACTCACAGAATCCTCCTGCCTCTTCCTCCTGAGTGCTGGGATTACACGTGTGAGCCACCAGGCCCAGCTTCACATTTTTTTTTACTTATGATAAATTCCCAATAAATATCTTTTCATTGTTAAAGAGCAAACCATTTTTGTTACTGTCAGTTTCTTTTATTTTTCCCAAACCTCTACATTTTTTTAGTCCATACTGCACAAGAACAGACTCAAGTATATTTATAATTACAGTTATAAGAGCTTAGAGCCTGAGAAGTGAATCACAAGCAGATTTACAGGTTCATGAGAGCAAGTCTATCTATTCAACACAGGGGCATTAGCAGGATCTCTCCTATACTATTGTGGTTATTTTTTTTTTTAAAGCGAACTTACCTATAGAAGTAATGCAAAAAGAAGAAGAGAACATCATTTGAAATAGAAGAAGTACTTCATAGAAAACATTTGGCATAAGAAACACCTCCTTCCACCACCCCTCCTTGGCTGTTTGAGCCAGGCTAAGTAGGACGTCCATCTGTACAAAGGCACAGCTGTGGGAATTAGTGCTGAAAGAGTTTGTGTTTTTATTTCCTCCTAGGTGCGGCCGCTCACCTATTTACCGCTCCCGGGAAATGGCAGCTCGTGCCTTGGTCCCGTTTGTTATGATAGACCAGGTTCCCAATACTATCCGAGCCCTGCTGGCCACACTCCCCAACCGCACTGACCAGTGTTTCCGGCAAAACCATATCCATGGGACCCTTCTTCAGGTAAGTAAGGTTACTACTTTGATACATTTTTCATCTCAAACATGACACTGTTACACTGCAGTTCTGGCAAATTATCTTTCACATTAATGCCTGTGTTTTCTATAACATACTTTTCCATATTAAGTATGTTTGCAACCACGTCTGTCCAGGGAAAAGCTGTGAGCCTTTCTTGAGAGCAGCTCCCCAAGGAGGATGGGAAAGAAGACTCATCAGGGAGAGTTGCCCCACAGAGCCACAGTGTATGGAAATCATAAACCTTTCTTTCCCATTTTCTCTGTATTTTGGAAGAAATATTTATTTTGAATAACTGCACAAATTAGTTTATTGTTAACATAAAGAAAAGACTTAAATACAGCAAATAATGAGAAAAGGACTTCTTACTGAAACTGTCCTATGTAAACACTAACTTAGGGACAGGTGGTGCTGGTGACATCTTCAGTTCACATGCTCTTGTGGTCCTGCACAGAGTGAGGCTAGATATAGGATTGAAATGTCAAATCATTCTCTGGTGTATTAAGGGGTTGAGGGTCGGCCTGGTACCTGGTATGAGTGCGAGGTTATATTGCCAGCATGGAAGGCAGCAGGTAGAGGATTCCCAGGGTGGGCCTCAAGTTAGAATGCCAGGCTGTGGATCAGATATCTGTCTACCTTTCACTACCTGTGCATCTGTATCTTCACTTGTGAAATAAGGGTAATAATAAATGGTGGCACACCCACATAATCCCAGCACTTGGGAGGCTGAGGCAGGAGGATCACCATGAGTTTGAAGCTAACCTGAACTGCATAGCAAGATCCAGTCTCAAAACAAAACAAACAAGACCAGAGATTTAGCTCAGAGGTTTTAGTGCCTGCCCAGCAAGCACAAGGTCCCTAGTTTGATCTCTGGTAACTACATACAACAATACCAGGAGTGGCGACTCACGCCCACCAGCAATCAGTACCACATACCACAATGCCAGGTATGGTGGCTCATACCCATAATCCCAGAATTTAAAAAGAAAAGAAAAGAAAAAAACAAACAACCCAAAACAAACAAATAAGCAAAAAGTGATATATACTTCATAGAGATTTTAAGAAAACTAAATTAATGTGTATAAAGTGCTTAGAACCTAGTACAGAGTAAGATATATAGTTATTATCATAATTTAAATGAACTTATTCTAGAATAAAAACCAGAATTTTTATAGCCAATTGACAATTTTTAATAGCCTATAGGTGAGAGGGCAAGATAATCACCTTCTTGCCTTCCGTCCTTGGCTGTCTTATATATTTATGTATAAATATATACTTACATATAAATATTTATATATTATATATTTAGCAACTAGTTACTGAGTGCCTGTACACTACTCTGTCACAGTGAGGACAGGGGATGCTTCCCAGGGAGGAGACAAGGAGAGAAAATGGCCAGAAAAATCACAACTTGGTGTGCTAATGACTAGATGAACACATGGCAGAGCCACCTGATTTGCCTTGGGAGAGTCATACCCACAGCAGAAGAGATCAGCCATGTGAAGTGGCGGAATCTCCTCTGCAGAACTGACATCATAAAGGCTCCAGGTGGGCGAAGCATCAGTCCATCTGCAAGTTTGGGGAGGATTGAGGTTCTAGGCTGATGGTTTTCAATTCTCGAAAGTTATTGACAATCCCAAGAAGATTTTGCCTGTCAGTATTTAATGAGAAAATAAAACTGAGAATATATGAAAACACAGGGACCTACAGGCATATACTCTTATCAGTTGTCAGAGTGAGAACGTCTCATATCCCTTGCTGCCTCTGGAAAACTCAACTGTATATCATAAGAGAATGAAAGTAAAGGAAGAAGCTAAGATCTTAGCATCATTTTGAAAGTAGTTTGATCTTGTGCATCTCCTGAAACAGTTAGACACAGAATACTCCCAGGAACCTCAGACTGTGCTTTTTTTTTTTTTTTTTTTAGCCCAGGCAAGCCTCAAACTGAGTGATCCTCTTGCCTCTGCCTCCCAAGTGCTGGGATTACAGGCGTGAGCCACCATACCTGGCCTTAGACTGTACTTTTAAAATTTATTTTAGTGCCGGGAATTAAACCCTGGGCCTTCTCATTGAGCTACAACCCCAGTCTCTTTATTTTGAATAGCGTCTTAAGCTTCTCAGTTCCCCAGGTTGAGTTCAAGCCTATGATCTTCCTGCCTTAGCCTCCCAGAGTGCCGGTATTATAGGGGTGTGCCACCATCCATGGTGTCCAGGCTACACTTTGGGATCATCTGCTTTGTGTTATGTGCAGAAGGGGTGCTCCACGTTTTCTTATTATGCACCCTTAAACTCTCATCCCCCTTGTGGCCTCTTGTGGTTGTTTTACCTGGTTGGAAAAAGGCAGCCCAAGGCTTGTGCAAAGTCTTCCTGTCATGATCATGTGAGTGTCACATCTGTGTTGGAAGGACTTTGTTTCACCCTGTGGTTCTTTGTGGAAAAAGCATAAGGGGTTAAAACGGGAGGCTCTTTTTCTCTTTCCTGTCCACAGCTTGTAGATTCCTTCTCAACATAAAGCTACCTTTGAAACCAGTAAAGGTCCACACCTGGAAAAGAAATGTTAGGGACTGAAAGGAATGATAATCTCCATGGGACTTTCTGAGCCAGCTAAGTAAATATAAAATTGTTATTTTTTTGAAAAGCAGGAAATCATTTTGTAATCAGAAAACAAATTCTTTCACAGAACATTTTCTTGAATTATACATTTTGACTTCTTTGAAAATGTTTACATAAATATATCAATCCTCAGGGTGTTTCTATAGCATACCTTAAAAATAAGAAATGTGCTGATGTCTGAATTTTCTGAGACTATAGAAGAAAGACTCGAATTATAGGACTTGCAGAAAAAGAACATATGGGATTCATTTCTTAATCATTTTCAAAACTAGAGGTTCATGATTACAACATTGAAATGGATGGAAATAACACATATTAGAAAAGGTGAGATTATGCAGCAGGTTCATAAAAGCCGAGAGTAAATGACATTAAATCTCAATAAAGGCCAGATAAGAGCCATGGACATTACCTCATTTGGGAGCAACACTGGCAGAGCTGCCCTGACTTCTAAGTGGAATTAGCTGTCTGTTTTTATTGCCAAGATTCTTCATGTTGGAAATTTAACATTATTACTAGATTACTTATCACTCCTGAGAAATCATACTGGAGTTCAGAAAGTTCTCTTATATTCGAGAAGAGTTTGGCTAACAGTCATGGAAGAAAGATTTATTTTGATCCTTGTGTATTTAACTCATATTTTGGTGTTTCATATAGAAATGTATGTCATTTGAGGAAAGAGCTTGAATTTTGAGTTTGTTTATTTCCTAGCTCTTTTCTTTTTAAATTTTCTGATGGTATAATATATAAAAGTGAGCCCTGCTCTTTCTATAATTATGTGGGTGAAATGGTTCTTTCCCTTTATTTTGCTGGAGACTGACCCCAGAGTCCTGTGTGTACTAGGTAAGCGCTGTGCCACTGTGCTACATTTTCTCAGGGTAAAATGAGGCATACAGTGAGTTAAAGAAGCTTGTGGTAAAGGAGACAAACCACATTTGCATTTATTTCAATATTCTAGGTAGAAGTGTTCTTTTCAGTTAATCTAAATAATCCCTTCAGTGCCTCATATCCCCTTTTCTTCTAAAGCTGACACTACACTTTCTCAGGTTTTACTACCAAAATGTATTAAACACATTAAATTCTTTAATTTTTCTTCCCAGTTGGAGCCCTCATTTCTGCATTTTGACAATTCTGAGTTGAAAAGATTTTACTTTTCTGTCTGTAGAGATGAGTGGCAGTAAAATATTAGCCAGGGTCTGACTTCAGAAAGTTTACAATAAGATGAATAAAATCAACATTTTGAGTACTTTCTGCCTCCCATGTGAATCACATATGTGATTTCATTCATAGTCCTTCATTCATCGCCCTAAAAGGTAGGATGAGTATCAGTATTTTCCATGTGTCTTTTGATCCCTCTCCTCTCTTGCCTTCTGTTTTTCTCCCCTCCGCCTACTTACTTCTCTGTCTCTTTAGTGAAGAAATTGAGGTGAGTCTGAGAGGGTGACTAGTGTAAAGTTACAGAGGTAGTCGATGCCAGAGATAAGATAGTAGAAGGCCTGTGTTCTTTTCTGCTTTAGGATGTACTGCTTCTCTGATGATCGATGAGAATAACGTTTTGTGGCTAGGGAAGTTAAACCATCTCCACTCTGGTTTTGTCCCTTGTCCCTTGATTGGTGTTTGATATAGCATGATATGACACTTCGACTTCAGAGACAACGTTAGCCCATTACTGTTGTAGAGATGGACAGAAGTTGCTGAAATCCAGAGATGCTACAGCTGGAATGAGGTCTTATACCCTCTAATTTCCCCCCATTTGTCTGTCATCATTTCTCTTTTGTCTTACATTTAAGATTCTTTTAAAGTTCTTACCTCCAGTGAGGGGAGCTGTGGATTGAAAACTAAATGGCACCTCATTGACCAAGGAGCGTAAGCATCACAGAAATGAAAAAGATGCAGAAGCCAAACAACCAGGCAGGGCCTAGGATATAAAAGAGACTGAAACCGAGGCCATTTCTGCTTCCGTGTGGAGTATACTGATGCAGTCAGTGTGAAGGCTCCAGTCGGGATCCACACATGGGTGTGAACAGTAATGCCAGGCTGGCAGGGAGAGCACGAGGATCAAAATAGAGAAGATCTGGGTATATTACTTTACCTGCGTGGAAAAAAGCAGGAACCTGGAAGGATAAAAACAAACTAGTTTGGCCAACTAATTGTGTGATGCAATCACTATCAAGCAGGGATGGACCAGTCCATCTCTATAGACACAAGCAAGAGGAACAAGTAAAAAATACAGCAATAGGGGCTGGGGATTTAACTCAAGTGGTACCGCACCAACCTTGGATACATAAGGGCCCGAGTTCAATCCCCGGTACCGCAAAAAAAAAGAAAAAATAGAGAACTAAAAAGTACAGCATTAGAGGTAGTCTTAGAAATAAACTCCACTGGAGTTTCATAAAGAAAGCAACAAATACAAGCTTATGAAAAAGGTTTTTTTTTAAACTACTATTACTGAATCAATATTTGTGATTAAATGTAATTTAATAGGACTCTTTTCATCTTTAAAAAGATATCCTTTAAGAATTTTAATTTTTTATATTTTTAACAGTATAGAATTGTGACACATAAAGTAAAATGCTCAAGCTATCCAGAAATGGAATATTACTTGATGGATTCCATTTGGTGACCTAAGATGTTGGCCTGTGTCCATTGCTGTTTATTTTATATCCAGAAAATACAGTTTTAGAATGGAAAATCAAAAACAAAAGCATGCACTTAGGCTGCGGTTGTAAGTTATAAATGGATTGCTTGTCAATGTGCTTTTTTCTTTGGAAGGAGTCATGATTTAATGAAAATGCTCATTCTTTTCAGTAGTAGTCAGATTCATTGTTCCTTTTTGAGGACTTAAGTTAACGTGAAAAAGAAAGATCTAAGTTGCTAGGAAGGTTCTCAGTCCAAGAAGGGCCAAAGCAGTTTCCCCAGTAGCATGACTGTAGATGTGCCAAGGTATTTGTTGATTCCTTTAGTTCCCAGGGAGCTTGAGTGTAGCCTCAAGGGCTGGGAACCCGAGCATTACCTGCAGCTAGGAGCAGCAGCATCCCTTTTTACCAGTGTGCCAGAGGAAGATTATTTTCTATGTGTGCCTAGATATGAAAAGGATTGGGAACCACTGGGCTCTTTAAACAACAACAACTAAACCTTGTTAAATCTTACCTTTTGGCAATGTACTCCCTACTGGATATAAGCCTAGGAAAGTCATTTTTAATTAAAATGCTACTTTTGAAGATGAGTTAATTCCTTCCTCATAAACATCCCAAAGCCTTTATTTGGTGTGGTATTACTTAGGGCAACAGTGCTTAGCTGCTGGGTTCAGGCACAGTCATTATTCACGGGCATTGTTTTCTAATGCTTCAGGCTCAGGCTGGCAGGCCAAGGTGTGTGGGACCTAGACAATGGCCTTTTGTGTTCCCCAGGTGTTTGTTACTGTTCAGAATCAGAGTTGGGGAAGGAATGATGAGGAGAATAAATATATTTTCCATTTACTGCATGTGTGTGTGTGTGTTTGTGGATACTGATGAGAAAAATGAGGATGAACAGAATTATGAGATGTTACCAAAATTGTACACGAATAAATGCTAAAAAGTAGAGCTGGGATCCATCCTAGGATTGCTTGAAACTGTTGAGCTTGTACACTTTAGTCAGTGTACTATTCTGCTTCTCTTGATGACCAAAGAATACTCTTTTTCTCTGAGACCTTCAATTACGGGGTACATGTGCAGCAGGGTAAAGGGAGTCAGGAATGGGTGGGAAAGGAAGACGAATGGCTGTGTTAAATGAACCTGGATAGTCACTGTTGAAAAAGTAATTTCAGCAAATCCTCCAAAGTACCAGGGAAAACTTGGGGGATAGGGCTACCACGTAGAATTCTTCTTCCCTGAATTTTTTTGATTGCACACAGCAGTAAGCAGATGCGCGCTGTGTTGAGACTGTCTTTCCACTAGAGAAGTGCCAACCTTGTAGGCAGAAACATCTAGAAGGCCAGGAAGGGTGCCCTTACTTTACAACCCAGCAGTCCTCACAAGGGAAATCTCAACACTCTGGGGCCCGGATTCCCGGGGCCTCTCTGAAGCCCTTTCTCTGTCAGATCTTTGTGAGGCAGGTCTGTCTGCTGTGGTTCCAGCGAGCTCAGCTGAAGACGAAAGTAACTTTCCTGTCACTCCCTTTGCTTTCCAGGATGAGCTTTACCATAACTCTCCAGACCTGGGCCTGTGAGATGTAGAGTAAATGTAGAGACCGGTTAGCCTTCAACTGTTTACAAATATTTACTGGGTGGTTACCAAGTCTACAATACTATGCCAGGACTACGGGAGATATGAAGAAAAGTTACACTGCCATGGAAAATAAACCATCATCACTGCAAACAATTACGCAGAAACACGTGGCTGCATGTGACATGTGCCAAGCACATGGACACAAGCCCACTGCTGATAGATGAGACCAGGCTCGGTCCAGGGAGGACAGAAGACTTCATGGGGACTTTATGGGATAAACCTGTACATTAACTTCCTAGATTTGACACAGGGACTTGGTATGAGCCAGGGCACTGAGAGGCAAGTGTCTAAGGGAACCACGAGCTGTCCAGCTCTCTGCTCTAGGAATGTGCCACGTCAGTGTGAGATACCACGGCAGCCAAGCTGGGCAACTCATGGCCTTCAAAGCACAATCACATGCATGGAAAACTATGTTAGCATGTTATTTCTTTTATTTCATACTGTTAACCTTTTACATATAACATATAATGTACCTTCTGGCAGAGTAGTATATAATTTGAGCCCAGCGGTGTAGCTCAGTGGCACCTCACCTGCCTGGCAAGCACAAGATCCTGATTTCGATCCAAAGTACTGCAAAAAACAAACAAACAAAACTAGTAGTATATAATTTATAAACTAAACAATACCTATGAGCTGGGAACATGTGCTTAAAGAGGTCATTTCTCAGAGTGAGTTCAAGTAGCTTTTGCAGCCAGCTTTGCTATATTTTGGGTAGATTACCACGGAATTGGTATGCGTCTACTTTTTTCTTGGTGAGTTGGAGGATTAAACCTGATAAGATAGTTAAGAAGATTAAATGAGCTAATATGCAGCAAGTGCCTAGGAAGATCTCAGCCATGTGGTACCTGCTCAGTAAAGGCTGATTGTTATTAGTCTCTGCTGCTGCCACCGATGCCCCCACCATCATTGTCTCACTGTGGATGGGGAGGGGCTGATGTTCAATGATGTAGATGGTCAGTAAGACATTTGGAGCTCCATTGAGCTGTGTTTTAGGGAAATTAATGTTGTGCCTTCAAATAATACTGCGAAGTCTGAAGATTCCTATTGACGTGTGTGTGTACACAAGAGGAATAAGTTGGATTTCAGCTGTTTTGATTTGATGTGTTATAAAATACTTCACAGAGAGGTTCCTCTGGTCAGTATGTTCTCTACCTTCCTGCAGATCATATTAAAGCAAGAAGACCTGAGATTAGCCCAGATTTTTGAGAGCAAATTCCTGCCCATTGGGTTTTTACTCCTTGCACCTGTTTTGTTTTGAATTACATCCTTTCTCTCAGACCCCATCTGAAACCTGATGAATCTGGCAGGGAACACTGTCACACTGTCCGAGACAAAAGGCTCTTGTATCATTCCAGGGGGGGAAATTTGAAGTTCATAAAATGGAAGGAGATATAAAATCATCTTAGGTAGATTAGTCTAACACTTTTCAAAGTTTATTTTTTACCTTCAGGAGACATGTTTTCCATTCCCCTCCTACCCATTTCATTCTTATTGTTTGAGGCATTTTATGACTCAAGACAATTCTGAATTTTCTTGCCAAAACACAACTGCACAAAACTTTACACTGTGTGTGCTGTTGGGCCTTTGTCATTTCCTTGAATCCCTGTGAAACATCTGGTGGTATATGGTCCCATTATATGATGATATTTGTTTGGTGGTTTCCAAACCAATGAAAATAGTATGAGTTTGTCTTTGTTTTTAGCACATGCTAATCAATCAATTTATTTATTTAGGCTTTTTAAGACAAGTTCTCACTATGTAGCTCACATTGGCCTCAAACTCTCGGTGATCCTCCTGAGTGCTGAGATTACAGGTGTGCACCATCATGACCAGCTTAGCATATACAAATACAGTAGGTAAAAATAATACCTCATTGTTTTGTTGTTGTATCATTTTTCAGATTGCCAAGGATGTGTATTTGTTTTATGGATGTTGGACTTATTAGAAAACTCAGTGCATTTTAATACAGGCTATTTAAATATCCAGTTGGTCATTTAAAAAGTACTTTGATTGAGGATAGTCAGGCTATCCAGCAGTCCCTCTTTAGGCCTAAAGTAAAATCAGCCACAGGCTTAAAAAAAGATTTAAATGTGTAGTATAACTCATTTCCTATTTTAAACCTTGTGATTTTTCATGGTACTCTTACATCTTTCTGAACTGTTTATCTGTATCGCCTTCACCCTGTCCTTCTGTGGCAGGGTTTCAGCTCAGCATAGTTGTTATTTGTATTAGTCGACACCATAGCTTAAAGAAAGGAAACTTTAATTTGGCCCAATTTTCAGTGAGTTCAGTTCCTACAGATGACTTCAAGGCAGAAACGGCATGGTGGAAGAAAGCTCCTCATCCCCTGGCAGGCAAGGAGGGGGGGAGGAGACAAGAATATGTCCTTCTGGGCTGGAGGGTTAGCTCAGTGGTTCCGGCGCCTGCCTCGCAAGCGTAAGGACCTGAGTTCGATCCCCGGTTACAACATATAATGCTGGGCGTGGTGGCTCACGCCTGTAATCCTAGCACTCGGGAGGCAGAGACAGGAGGATTGCTGAGTTCACGGCGGCTTGCCTGGGCACCATAGTGAGCTCAGGGCCAGCCTGAACTACAAACCAAGACCCTGTCTCCAAAAAGCAAAAAAAAAAAAAAAAGAATATGTCCTTCCGTTCTAGTCCCCTCCCCATCCCATGACCTCCTATGACCAAATGCCACCTCCTAATAGCACTTTTTAAACTAATGCACTCGTCTATTGATTAATAACCTATCCATGAGTATGGCACCTCTGTGACCCAATCACCTTCCAAAATCTCACCTCTAAATACATAAGAGTTTGGGGAACATTTACACCCAAATCATGACAGGATTCTTTGTTGTGGTGACTCTTTCTGGGCACTGTCCTGTGTTCCATCTGGCACAAGATGCAAAACACTCCCATATCTTGAGGCAACAGACAGTTTCACTAGACACTACACATATCCTGGGGTGGGAATTGCCTCCTGTTGGAAAACTTTGTTCCATGGCACCTATGGATTTTCTCACTGTCCTGCAGAGATAAGGTATAATACAGTTCTTTTGAATACTCATGGCCATGAAGGAAAACATTTCTGACCCAGTAACAAGTTGTGGCTCAATAGGCTACAGTGAGCTATTCATAGAAATAAGTGAATGCAAGAGGGTGTTTCAGAGGGGGTTTAAAAATTCAGGAAATAGGGCCAAAGGGTTAGCTCAGTGGTTCCGGCACCTGCCTTGCAAGTGCAAGGTCCTGAGTTTGATCCCTGGAAACCACATACAATGCTGGGCGTGGAGACTCACACCCACCAACAATCAATACCACATGCCACAGTGCCTGGCATGGTGGCTCACGCCTGTAATCCCAGCACTCGGGAGGCAGAGACAGGAGGATTGCTGAGTTCGAAGTTTGCCTAGGCTACATAGTGAGTTGAGAGCCAGCCCAAACTACAAAAGTGAGACCCTGTCTCAAAAAAAAAAAAAAAAAAACAGAAAATAACAAAGGTAACATGCTCATTGCTCTAATGCTCTCCTGCATCCCCCACCCCATCTCTGTATCCCTCTTACCCTTTCTCCCTTCCCCTTCCTCTTCCTCTACTCTCCCTTTCTAACACTGGAGAAGTGCTGTGAACATATAAGCCAACTCACTTTAAAAATCCTAGCTGCTTAGGGTTTACTTCATGTCCTAGGAGTTTCAGCCTCACTGATCCACTGGCATGATGTGTAGTTGGAACTTTATTCTCTCCGCCCCACACTAAGGGCACATAATATAATTCTGCATCCTATTTACTTAGGGGAGCTTTGGAAGTAATATAGAGTTAGAATTTTTCTCACTGATGCATTACTGGTTATAATTGCTGACTGTTTCACTGAGCCTCAATTGAGGGTGAAGGAGGATGGGTGGGTGGACAAGAGGCTGAATGGAGAAACCTTCTCTGAGAACAGAGCTTCTGCTGAAAACTTAGCCCAAAGACATCAAAATTTAAGCTTTGAATTAAATATAAAGCTTTCTCAAGATACTCAAATTTTGAACTCCAAAATAAAACTAGAGATAAATCTAGTAAGGTTGCTGTGACTTAATGCTACCAAATGTTGTGAGAAATAAAAATAAGACTTTTGGAAATTACCAAATAATTCTTTTTTTTTTTTTTTTTTTGAGACAGGTTCCGCTTTGTAGTTCAGGCTGGCTCTGAACTCACTATGTAGCCGAGGCAAGCCTTGAACTCAGCAATCCTCCTGTCTCTGCCTCCTGAGTGCTGGGATTACAGGCATGAGCCACCACGCCCAGTGAGAATTACCAAATAATTCTTGAGTATGCTTTTCTTTCCTTGAAAGGAAGGAGTAACTATACATGAGAGTGCAGACTTTCTCTTTAGGATATAGATGTATGTTTGGGAATAAAAAAGTCCACAAATTAAATATTACTTGAATTTTGTGCATTTTTTGTACCTTCTCAGCACATCACATGAGTACAGTTGATGACGGGTAGGAATTCACACCTCCAGATCCTAGCTCAGGCTGAGTGGGGACCGTCAGTCTCCTCCGCACCTCCACATTTCCTCTGCCAATGTATGGGATGTATATCACATTAAACTTGGTGGCACTGAAGCAGTTGCTAGATATGTGTAGGTATCACATATTCTAACACCAGACCGTGGCTGTACTGAGTAGGAAATCCTTTATTTTTACTAGGAGCTGGGTAATTTTCCTATTTGGGATGCCTTTTTCATCTCTGTAAAGTGAAGGTTTTGGTGAAAGGGGACGTTTTTCATTAACTTCCTGAGAATCATATATCTAAAAAGGGGTGTAAAATTATTTGGAAAATTTTTTATATCAACTAGATTGATCAAGCTTTTTTAAAAATTATGACTTTGAAGAGTTTACAAATGCAAAAAAATACTATCACCTTTGGTAATCTTCCAAAAGAGTGGTGTAATTAACATCTTATATGTGCTGTTTGACTTTTTTTCCTTTATTCACTAATTAAGCCTTTAAAATTTCATTTCTCCTAGACAGTAAAATAGGGTTTATATACACTTAAGTTCATTAAACTTAGACTTTAGAGTTTATGCCTTTCCTTTCTCCTTGGATTACAGGATATATAGCAACTTTTATATCTAACAAGTTTCTGAAATGCAGTCTCAGTTTCCTGCTTTATATTTGATGTTTTCAAATATGTAAAAAATGTACTTATCTATTTAACAAAATTGTTCTTATACTCAAAAGCAGTATTCATCAATCAGGTTCTTTAAGAGGAGGTTTAAATAGGGATGAGTTCTGATTTTCAGATAGATGTTTAAAGAACAGAGATATTGTGCAATAATTTACATTGAAATTCATGATTGAATATACAGATGTGTGCATGGGCACATTTAGAATTAAGATGTTAGAAATATGAATTCTTCACAATGACGCAGGAGAGTTAAGGCCTAACTTCCCACCTGAAACGCGAGTTCGTGTTCTCTAAAAATCAAAGAATGAATTTTAGGAACGACAGAGGTTTGAGGAGGAGAATTTTATTGAGAGAGAAAGCTTCTGCCTTAAGAGAGGCAGAAGGGGGAACCCAGAAAGTGGGTAACCCAGAATCGCTTTTCCCAGGGGAATTTTATAGACTAAAATCACGAGGTGGAGTGGTTTCAAAAGTAGGGGCCACCAATGAGATTTTAAAAAGGTAGATAGGTTATAATTGACCAATGAGTGCACTGGGGGCTTCCAATAAGATTTGAAAGAGATGGGCAAACCATGGCTAACCAATGGGTAAATGACAAGCACAGTTACTTCAGCAACTTCGGTTGAATAGGGTCCAATGAGAAATCAAGCCCTAGAGGGTCTTGCTTGTCAGGAGACTCCTCCAGGTGGTCCCACTGTCTGGGGAATTTGTAATCACTGCATGGGCGGGGGCAGATCCGGATTTTGACATTCCCTCCTGGGAGAATGAGGCCTGCCGATCACTGCTACCTGAAAGTGTAGTTTCTCATTGATGGTGTTGACCTTTGAGGATGTCCTTTTTGCAAGTCTTTCAAGAGCTGGCCCTATCTATCTGCCTACATATGTCTAGCTGGCGTTTCTACCTATAATAACAATACACTCTAAGAGTGAACTAGGGATGTAATAGAACCCTTGCCCACTAATTTAAAGCCATGAGGTAGTTCATTTCTTAAGCAGCTCAGTACCAACTCCCACCACGATCCCTAAGCAGTGGTGAGCTTGTGCGCCACCACCCTTCCCAGGACTTCTGTGGCCTCCGCAAAGGAAGACCCATCGGTTTCTGCATGTGTGTGTTCAAGATGATCACTTTGCTTCTTCTGGGCCAGTGTGTGGTTTCCTTGTTCATCTTCTCATAGCCTCACTTTTTATCTGTGTTGTTTTCTAATATTCTTTCTCCCTCCCTCCAGAGAGAGAGAGATATATAATCTTCAGTTGTCTGTCCATTTCAGAAGTTAAATCTTAGGTGTAGTTACACTGATTCCAATTAATTTCTTCATTTTCAAATTAATTTTTAAAGCAACTCTCTTTTGTTTAACTTTCTTTTTTAAATACACTTTTCATTTGAGTACAGTTTGAGATGTATCGACAAGTTGCAAAGATAATCCAGAAGCTTTCTGTATATCCCTCTTCTCGTTTTCACACTGTTACCATCTTACATTACTGTGGTACATTTGTCACAGCTAAGGAAGTTATTTGTACATGGCCGTTAACTAAATTCTATGCATTTTTTTCAGGTTTTGCTGGCTTCTCTCCAGTGTCCTTTTTCTGTCCTAGGGTCACATCCAGATTGCCACATTACATTTAGTGGTCATATCTTAGATTTGTCTGCTCTGAGACAGTTGTTCCTATGTGTGTGTTTTTGATAAACTTAACATTGATGACTGTTTATCAAATATTTTGTACAAGGTCTCCCCATTTCATTTTTTTAATAGTTAAATTTGGATTATGGAGTTTGAGCAGTTACCTGTCATTTTCATCAAAGTGCATCAAGGGTGCTTGCTATCTTACAGTGTCCGTGTCAGTAATTGCTGTTGATGTTAAGCTCAGTCATTCTGGGTGCCTTCTGGGCCTGTCCTCCATACAGTCACTGTCCTCTCCTTCCCATGCTCTGCTCTGTGCAGCTTGACAGGAAGGAAATTAAGTTTCACCTTTTGAAGGGGGAGTGCTTAACTCTATGTGCAACTTTTTTGCAATTCTTCTCTGTGGAAGATCTGTTCCCTCCCCATTTATTTATGTTTTCAGACATTTATTTATTTACATCGGTATGTACTTGTGGATATTTATTTATTTATTTATTTTTCCCTTTTTTGAGACAGGGTCTCACTTTATAGTTCAGGCTGGCTCTGAGTTCACTATGTAGTCCAGGCAAGCCTCGAACTCAGCAATCCTCCTGCCTCTGCCTCCCGAGTGCTGGGATTACAGGCATGAGCCACCACGCCCAGCTGTGGATATTTATTTTATACTTTACGTTATAACCCAATGTTATGTTTCTTATTTTGTTGCTCAGATTATTCTAGCTTCAGCCACTGAGTTTCTTTTAAGTTGTGTCCCTTTGCTATGTCTCCATCCTCTGGTTTGCTGGCTTCTTTTTTGACACCACAAGATGTTCTGTGCTCACCTAGATATAGAATTAGTCATTTCTCCTAAAGCCCTGGTTCTTTTTATTGGAAGATGTAAGAAACCAAGATCAGGTGTGCTTGTTGCTGCTCTAAGAGTGTCATTACATCTAGATCCATTAGGTGGGCAGAGCTAGGAATATATGTATGTGTGTAACCCATTTATACCACATATCAACAGTTATTTCTGTATTTTGAGTTCACCCTAAGGTCTGATTCTAGCACTCCCTGGGTCATTCTATTCTGCTCCCTCTCCAGCAGCAAGAAGCTTCGCTCCCCTCATCTGCCCATTTATTTCTTAGTACCACTATTCTTATACAAATGTTATAGAACTATTAAGCCCCATTAGAGGGACATAGAGAACTGCACTTCTTTTGTTTTTAGTCCTGTGATTTTTAGTCAAAATACTATTTTCCAAAGTTATTTGTAATACAATTACATTCTTTTGACACTATTGAATTCTTTTATTATCTGACCAGCTGGTTGATTTTTTACACACATTGAAGTTCCCTCTTTGTGAAAAGTTTTATGCCTTTTGACCCAATTTAAGAACTATAGGCTAATCTCTGTAATAACATCGATGTTTGTAATACAATTAAATTCTTTTGACCCAACTAAATTCTTTTATCACCTGACTGTCTGGTTGATTTTTTTAAATTCAATTCTTTTCTTTTTTTGCTTTTGAGACAGGGTCTCGCTTTGTAGTTCAGACTGGCCCTGAGCTCACTATGGTGCCCAGGCAAGTCACCGCGAACTCAGCAATCCTCCTGTCTCTACCTCCCTAGTGCTGGGATTACAGGTGTGAGCCACCACGTCTGGCATTGTGGTATGCGGTGTTGATTGTTGGTGGGTGTGTCTCCATGCCCAGCATTATATGTGGTTTCCAGGGATCGAACTCAGGACCTTGTGCTTGCGAGGCAGGTGCCGGAACCACTGAGCTAACCCTCCAGCCCTAAATTGAATTCTTTATTGGTACAATTTATATACATCTCACAATCACATATAACATTGGGGAATTTGTACCAGTATATGACACAAGTCTGGTTGATTTTTTTATATGCATTAAAGTTTGCTCTTTGTAATAAAAAGTTTTATGCCTTTTGACCCAGCTTTAAAAAGAACTATAGGCCAATTTCTTTAATGAACATACATGCAAAAATACTCTGTAAGGTACTGGCAAACAGAATGCAGCAAATCATCAGAAAGGTCCTACAATATGACCAGGGATGCAAGAATGGTTCAACATATGCAAATCAATACATGTGATACCTCATATAAACAGAAACAAAGACAAAAATCACAAGAGCCACTCAATAAATACAGAAAAAAGCACTTGACAAAATCCAACGTCTTTTCATGACAAAAACCATGGAGAAGATAGAAATAGAGTCTTTATCTCATTCTACTAAAAGCCATCTGTGATAAACCAGTGACCAACATCATATTAAATGGAGAGAACCTGAAAGCTTTCTCGCTAAAATCAAGGACAAGAATGTCTTTTATCACTATTTATAGTTCTTGTGACATTTGCCAAAGCACTTGGACAAGAAAAAGAAATAAAAGAGATATGGATAGGAAAGGAAAAAATTGAATTATCATTATTTGCAAATGCATAACCATACATAGAAGACCCCAAAAACTCCACCAAGAGAGTCCTAGAATTAGTCGCCAAATTCAATAGTGTAGCAGGATACAAAGTTAACACTCAAAAGTCAGTAGCTTTCTTGTATACCAGTAATAACTCATTGAGAGAGAATTTAAGGAAATTATACCTTTCAAAACAGTCTCAAGACAAATGAAACATTTAGAAATTAACCTGAGTAAGTGAAAGACCACTACAATGAAAACTATGGTACCCTAAAAAGGAAGATTGCAAAGGATATCTGTCAGAAAATGGAAAGATAGCCCCTGTTTCTGGGTGGATAGAATCAATATAGTCAAAATAGCCATTCTTCCATAACTGTTAGACAGATTTAATGCAGCCCCAATCAAAATACCAATAGCACACTTCACAGAACTAGAGAAAATGATCCTAAAATTTATATGGAACCAGAAGAGACCTAGAATAGGGACAGCAGCTCTAGGCAACAAGGGCAAGACAGGGAGAGTCATAGTCCCAGAGTTCAGTTTACACTATGAAGCTACAGAAATTAAAATCATCGTGATATTGTGGGGGGACAGACCTATGGGTCAAAAGAACAGAACCGAGAATGGAAATAACTCCAAGCACACTCAGCTATTTTATTTTTCAAAAAGGACCAAATAGTTTCACTGAAGGAAAGATAGCCTCCTTAACAAATGGTGCTAGAAAGACTGATGGTCCACATACCAAAGATTAAACTTAGGCCCATAACTCTAAACATGCAGTCAACTAAAGTCAGAGTAGATCAAATATCTGAGTATTAAAAACCTGAAGACAGGGCCGGAGGGTTAGCTCAGTGGTTCCGGCGCCTGCTTTGCAAGGGTACGGTCCTGAGTTCGATCCCCGGTAACCACATATAATGCTTGGTGTGGAGACTCATGCCCACCAACAATCAACACCACATACCACAATGCCGGGCGTGGTGGCTCATGCCTGTAATCCCAGCACTCGGGAGGCAGAGACAAGAGGATTGCTGAGTTCGCGGCAGCTTGCCTGGGCTCCATAGTGAGCTCAGGGCCAGCCTGAACTACAAAGTGAGACCCTGTCTCAAAAAAAACAAAAAACAAAAAAAAAAAAAAAACCCAAAAAACAAAAACAAAACAAAACAAAAAAAACCTGAAGACAAAATAGATCAAACTCTTGAACACATGGGTATAGGCAAAGACTTTCTGAGCAAAAGCCCTGTTGCACAAGATGTAATGTCAAGAATCAACAAATGGGATCACGTCAAATTAAAAAGCTTCCACAAATCAAAGGAAACCACCCATAGAGGGAAGAAACAGCCTACAGAATGGGGAAATAAAATTTGCTAGCTGTTCCTCAGACAAAGTACTAATATTTAGAATGTATATAAAGAACTCAAAAAAATTGGACCCCTAACATGAAAGAGCCAATCAAGAAATGAACATTTGAAATAAATGCATACTTCTGAGTTAAAGAAAGGATAAATGATTAATAAATACTGATGAAGAAGTACAAATAGCTAGTAAATACATGAAAAATTGTTTGGCATTGCTGGCCACTCAAGAA
Organism: Thryonomys swinderianus; assembly: GCA_004025085.1. Taxonomy (NCBI): domain Eukaryota; kingdom Metazoa; phylum Chordata; class Mammalia; order Rodentia; family Thryonomyidae; genus Thryonomys; species Thryonomys swinderianus. The sequence continues at coordinate 2,144 of PVIC010003864.1, read as the reverse complement.
ATGCAAATTAAAACAACATTGATTTTTTTTTTTTGATTGAGGATTGAACTCAGGAACTCCTGCTTGCCAGCCAGGCACTGGGCCGCTGAGCTAAGTTCTTGGCCCTTATAATAGAAGCTATGGAATGAATTTTATTTTATTTTACTTTATTTTTGGTATCGAAGACCTTGTACTTCCAAGGCAGGTGGTGGCACCACTGAGCTAAATTCCTGCCCCATTTCTTCATTGTTGGTGGGAGTAGAAACTGGGATAACCACTGTGAAAAGTAATATGGAGACTCTTTTAAAAAAACTAAAAATAGAAATTTCATTTGAACCAGCTATTTCCCTTCTAGGTATTTTCCTGAAAGAGTTAAAATAATCATACCCCAGTGATAAAAGCATACCCATGTTTATAATGGCACAATTCATAACAGCTAAATTTTTGTCCATCAACAGATGAATGGATAAAGAAAATGCACTATTCATCACAGTGGAGTACTACTGTGCTGTGAAGAAAATAAATGGGTAATTTCTGGGGAAATGGATGCACCTTGAGACCATAATGTTAAGTGAAATAAATCAGACACACAAGCCTAAATATCATATGGTTTCTCTTATATGGGAACCCCAATATATAAATAAAGTAAAATAAAAGACAGACAGTAGGGAGAGAAAAAGAGAGAAAATAAAGTTATTTTAACCCATCATGGTGAGTGCATCTGACAATGCACCTTGTTTACTGTCACTGTGTGTGTCAGCCAGCAGCACTGACTGAAACCCTGAGCCCTTCCACGTGAGTGAGGTCAGTCTGCTTCTACCTCCAGGCCTGTGGCCATGGCACGTGTGAACACCTGTTAAATATTAAAAGAGGAGAGAACCATTTCACAAACTCTAAGGCCAAAGCCATTTCCAGTCCTCCATCAGGTAGCTCAGTGGATGTTGTATTTATGTTGACTCAACACTGCCAGCTTCTTTCCTCACTGTACCTCGCCAGCTGTTATGTTCCACCCAAGAAAGGAGGGTGCTGAATCACAGATGTTTAGATCTGTATGTGGCTCTCCACCATGAACTCCACAGCTGAGACACAGTTCTGTGGAGACCAGACTTATAGGAGGTTACAGACCGACTGGCTACAGACCAGACTTATAGGAGGCTACTTATTCGACACATAAGTTCCCGGTGTCTGCAGGGCCCCTGCACACAGTAGGGCTCTTGCACTGCTTGCTAAGAGTGAAGTCATACAGGTAGTTAGGGGCCCTAATCCACGGATCTGAATGTCCAGGAGAAGCTCTGCTAGTATATTCTACTCTCTGGTCCTCTACTTAGAGAAACAGATACTCCTTCTCAGGACCCTCTGGATGTTGGGAACCACGGGCATCCATCTGATGACATTCCGGTGTGGTGTTAAGGCCTAAGTCACAAAGCAGCAACAGAGTCCTTGCTGATGACTAGAGAGAGCCAATGTCAAGTCCCTTTAATTCCAAGTGAGACAGAATTAGTCTGCTATCATCTAGCATGTGGTCTTCATACCTGAGGCTGAATGTTCAGAATATGAGTCTTTATCCTTGTCTTAGAGCATCGTAGCATATCCTGACACCAAATTTAATCTGGGAAAGTGACAAATGTGTACTTTCAGTTATAGAATCAAAAAAAAACTTTAAAAATGACTTGAGATAACTGGAGACCCTTTTGAAAATAAAGGGATTTGCATGTGTTTTTTTTGTTTTGGGTGTTTGTTTGTTTTTGATTTGGTTTGGTTTGGCTTGGATTTGAGACAGAGCCTTGCTATGTGATTCAGGCTGGCCTCAAACTTGCAGCACTTCTCCTGCCCCAGCCTCCCAAGTGCGGGATTACAGGCGTGCATCATCTCACTGTGTGTGTGTTTTTGTTTTGTTTTGTTTTGTTTTGTTTCTTTGAGACAGGGTCTCACTTTGTAGTTCAGGCTGGCCCTGAACTCACTATGTAGCCCAGGCAAGCCTCAAACTCAGCAATCCTCCTGTCTCTGCCTCCCGAGTGCTGGGATTACAGGTGTGAGCCACCACGCCCGGCACTGTGGTATGTGGTATTGATTGCTGGTGGGTGTGAATCACCATGCCCAACATTGTATGTGGTTACCGGGATCGAACTCAGGACCTTGCACTTGCGAGGCAGGCGCCAGAACCA
>PVIC010003863.1:0-66118 GCA_004025085.1 Thryonomys swinderianus | reverse complement strand
GAAATTCTGAAGTCTCCTCCTGGAGGAGCCTGGGCCCTCCTCACCTCACTGCCAGGGCAGCTTTGTGAAGGACGGAAGAGTACCATTCTTGTGGTGGGTTTGGAGAATGGCGAAGGTTGGAGATTAGCCTGTAAGAATCGGCGAGGGGTCTTTTCCAGTCAGCCAGGGAGTTCTGCTCTCTGGTCAGGAACCCGGAGTACAGCTGTTCCTGGTAAACTGTTGCCACTTCCCATCCACCGTGGAGGCTTCCAGGGTTTGCAGAACTAGATTTGAAGACCTGCTATCCCCGAGTCATCAGAGGATTTTATCAAGCAGGACGTCGCCTTGCCTTGGGATAGGTCATGGGAACAGTAGGGAGCTAGAAAAGAACCTCAGAAAAGTAACTTCTCTACTCTGCCTGGGACCCCATTTATCATCTCTTCAGTGGTTTCTTCTGCTGCTTCTCCCTGGCCTTCCTGCTTTATAGATGTCATTATGGGTGTTGCTTTTTTTTAAAATCACATCTTTCTCTTTCCCAACCTTTAGTTTTCTTACCTTACCTATCTGTCCCTCCTTATCCCATTTACTAATAGCCATTGAAGGTTAAAATAATATGTGAAAATTTCTCTGACATGTGTCGATGTGTCTTGTGAAAATATCATTCAAATAAGACTGGATAGAGACAGGGCAGCAGGCCGTTCGTTACCATGAGGGACGGTGGTGTCTTCTCCCTTCACAGTCTCACAGATGGCCGGGTGCTGAGGACAGCAGGGTCTACTCTCTTTCTTTCCGAGTTACATTTACTTCTTCCTTCCCTCCTGTACTCCTCTCTGTATATTTCACTTTCTTTTTTCATTTACCAACTTTCTAGTTGTGAGTTAGCCACAATATGGCCTTGAACATATTATTTTAGTAATTTTTATACATACGGTTTTATGTCCCCCACTTTTGTTAAGCTTACACATCATAAGGTTTTATGTTCATCCGTCTATGCTTTTCTGAATATGCGTAAGCCATTGCACTAAGTAACATTTTTAAAAAGTCTAGAAACAATTCCGTCCTGAGCAAAACTCTATACATAGTAAAATATTATGTAAGTAGTCTAGTGAAACTGAGAAAATGGTAGAATCCTTATCATTTCTACGGCTTGTGGCACATTGTAAGGTTGTCCTCTTTACTACATCGTTGAAAAGTCAAGACAAGATGAAGGCCAGCCAAAGCAAAACCAAAGCAATCAAAAAGCAGCTCTGGAGGAATGCTGTCTTCCCCTGGGGCAGTACAGAGTAGGGGAGCGTCTCTCCCCTGACCAAGAACCCTAAGGGCTGACTTTTCCTGCAGAAGCCCAAGCAGTACGTGGCCCCTATCAGAGCCCTCTTTTCTTCCTGTAAACCTGCTTGCACATGGATCAACAGGAGCCTTTCACACCATGGCCTATGGATCACAGCTGCCGTATTTAGGACCCTCCATAAGAAATGGTACAGATCCAGCTGGTGACTCACTCTGAAGAAAGAAGATCGTAGGCCAGGTAGTAGACATGTTAGCAGCCAGTTCTTGAAAGAGAAATTTCTCAACCAATTGACAAAGGTATTATTTGTTAAAGCATTAGACTTTTAACATGGAGGAGATGGTTTCTCAATTTCTCTTCATTTTTCTATAATTCAGATAGCATCCTTTTTCCAGTAGAGCTATTTCCATTAGAGTTGTATTTTATTGAGATCACTGCTTCTCACCAGTAGGTTAGAGCCATTAGTGCTCCAGTTTTTAGCCGATGTGACCTCTCATTACCTGGGGTGTTTTGTCTCATGATCACATAAAGCACACAATAATAGAACTACTGGCATTTTAGATTTCATTACAATTCATATTTTGTGTAGCACTTTTCCCCCCTGTACACTTTAATTTCTGTGCATGGCTGAACTGCTCATTTCCACAAAGATGAAGTTAGACCCAAAGTCTCCAGGCACTGTTCTACAGATGGTGATTCATTTCTGAGCTTCTGTTTCTTTTACCCAACATGGGAGAAGCATACATACACATAGACAAAGCTCTATCTTTTCTGAACTTTGCTGCTTTCATTATCTTTTCCAAGGGTAGATATAGAAACAACTCTTTGCTCTTCTCAATTGTTTTTAATGTCAAGGGCCATAAGAGCCTTAGAACAAGGACATTTGCATGTGCATTTTAGGTGGCTGTGATAAAAAGTCTGCTTACTTTATTGACATTATGTATTTTTGTTAGCATACACGCATAGAATACAATGTGTACACAATTCAAACCATTTCGTTTCTGAATTGACTGTTTCTTAATGGGTCATATAATTGAGCAGTGCCTGTTTATGAAGTGACCCTGTTTTTCAATATTCATCTTCAGTTGATCCTTCGATAAAAGCTGTCACATTTATCTGGGAATATGGACAAAAGTTTGGTTGCATGTTAAAATTATCTTTGCTTTCCTTGTTGCTTGCATGATGCTCTTAAGAATCTTGGCAAAATCTAAACAGGATCTTGCTGAATGAAGTCTTTATTAAGATCATATGCTCTGTGGGAATTTTTTTTTCATTTTATCAGCTTGAGAATGATTGTACTTCCAGATTCCATCACATTTAAGGCCAGACCATGGATTCAAGATTCTGGTTTTCTTTTATCATGTCATAGTAGGAAATATTCATCTGGAGAAGAGCTACAAGAAAAGACTCTGTATCACATATTGGTACAAATTGCCCAATGTTGTGTGTGATTGTGAGCTGTGTATATAATGTACCAGTAAAGTTTACTGAATAATGAAAAAAAATAGAGACTGGGGCTGAGCTGCCTCTGCTTTAGCAATAGACTTAGATTTTCACTTCTTACTTCATGGTACCATCCCATCTCATCTTGGATTTAGGCCTTTTGTTTGCTTTGTCTTCAATTTTAGCCTATTATTTAGCTTCAATCCATTTCCTCTTAGACCTTTATTTAGTTTCCTGCCTAATTTTTGGCCTATTGAACCTCATTCATATTTTCTAATTCAAAACAATGGCTGGGTCCTTGAATTTATTCCACCAAAAATTTGACTTCAGTGAAATGTGAGGACTTCTAGTTTAAAACCATGAGAGAGAGAGGAAGGAGCCTAGGTGAATTAAAAATTGTAATAGATTTCTGAAAGATGAACAGTAGGAAAATAGGAAAAACTATTGAATAAATTATGGGAGGGGCCAGAGTTGAGAGCCCACACTCAGGAAAATTCTATAAAAAAAAGAAAAAACTAATTTCAAGAGATGGTTGCCCCCCAAAGAGAGATGGCTACGGGGAATGGAACTGTGAGAAGGCATAGGAATCAGGGTGACTGATTAGTATCTGCCTCCTAAATAGTCATATAAGTGAGTTTTCACACCACACTATTTGCCTCCTGGCTGAAGCATATGAATTTCTCTCTAAACAAGTAGACTGATCTAAAGAGAAGCAGTGTTCCTGGAGAGAGTCCCTCCTGTATTTGTATTTTGAGAGTTCTCATTCTGCCAGCCTTTCACCACCTGTGCACCACGATGAAAGTCTGCCAGTCTACAGTCCCTGCCAATGTACGGGCAGATTTCTTTTCTTCTGGAGAGGCAGGGAATCTTGGCTCAAAGGTAGATACAGAAAGGATTTTCTTGGACGAGAGGTGGAAAGTGTGTATTGATGTTGGACTTGGGAGAGATGCTGAGTCTGGGAATATGAAAGTGGGTAAGGAGGATGAAAGGCCAGTTCAGCCACTTAGAGCCTGTGATGGCCAAAAGCAAGAGGGTAGGAACAAGCGTACTGAGGTCTGAAAATTGTTAGTTATAGGAGAACAGTGGGCTGAACACTTTGCAGCATCTTTTAAAGCTGGGGTTTGTATATATGTGATTACAATTTAATACTTTATAGACTGTAATAAATATAGCTCAACAGAATAAAAATATAATAAATAAAATTAGAGTAGGAGCTTTCTTGCTTGGCATCTTCTCTGACTTCTTTCATCCTGGAGAAGGACTTCACAGTACATATTCTGGTTCTAAAACTGTAATTTAAAATCTACTCATCAGGAAGTAAAATTTGCAATGAAGTGGAATAGAAAGGTGTTGAAAGATTGGATTGGGTCATCTAAAGGACTTGACTGTTCATCTTAAAATTTGGTATATATATATATATATATATATATATATATGAGAGAGAGAGAGAGAGAGAGAGGGAGAGAGAGAGAAAATGTCTGCAGAGAGGTCACAGCAGAGTCACAGAGCTGGTGGTAGCAGTCTCAGCTGTGGCCTAGTAAGGTTCTAGGCAAGAGGATGGTGCCAACCCCTGGAAGCAGGACAATACCTGGCAGTGTAGTGTGAGGGACAGAACTCAGGGCTTTGATGGAATGTGGTGAGCAGAGGTGGGGAGTGGAAGCAGAAATCAAGATGCCCTCAAAGCTCTTAATCATTGATTGGTATCGATGGTACTACTACCAGAGAAAAAAATGCAGCCCCAAAGGGGAGCAGCAGGTTTGAGGAAGGATACTCTGTTTAGGGTGATGATGATCCCAGAGTCCAGAGTAATCGAGGTTCATGAAAGGGGTTAAAAAGACTTTTAGTTTTCTAAAAAAAGAACACACTCTTCAGTAAAATATTTCAATGGGAAGGACTTCCTCTATCAACTTCACAAGTCCATTTTCAAAAGAAAATTTCAGAAAGCCTCATTTTTGAAAGAGCCTCTGGCATAACTCAAATTCTTATCTCATTCGTATTACCATGCTTTCTAGCTAAGATACAGCACATAGTTTTTAAATCACACGTGAAAGAACATGTACAGTAGTGTCAGGGTCGCCATTAATCATATGTCAACCTGAACGGATTAAGAAACACCTAGAGATTGCAGTTATGCGCATGACTGTGGATGATTGACATGGAGTCCAGCAAACTGAAAGTGAAAGACCCACCCCAGATGTGGGTGGCACAAACCAGTAAGCTTGGAGTCTGGCAAAGAAGAGGAAGTGTGCTGGTTTCTCAAGAGCTCTAGCCTTCCCCACCGCTTCCGGACATTCACCTGCAGTTTCTTCAGCCTTTCAAGGCAGGCTGACAACCTTGACTGTCCAGTGAGCTTCCAGCCCTTTGACCTGGGACTGGTGCTGTCTCCTTAGTCTCATCTTCTGTGGTTTCCAGTTTCTTGGGCTGAGCTGCTCCTGGACCCTCCAGCTTCCCAGTATGCAGACAGCCACTGTGGGTTCTTCCGCTTCTGGTCCCATAGAGATCTGTTGTGGAGTTGCCTTCTTTTGATCCTGCAAGTCTCCATAATAAGTCTCCTTGCATAATTATACATATGTTTTCTATCAATTCGGTTTTCTAGAAAATCCTAAGATATCAACTGAATATTTATAGCATTCTTTTAATTTTTATGTTTGGAGTACATAATGATAACACTAATTGTGCAGAGTTGGTACATGTGCTTAACACATCTTAACTTTTTCATAACCTTCTCCTCCCCTCTGCCTCTGTACTCCTCCCGTTTTGCAAAAGATCTTTGCTGAGTAAAGTAAATCAGATGCACAAGTTTAAATATTGCATAATTTCTCTTCTATGAGAAACCAAAGTATAAAGAAAGAGCAAAATAAGTCATTCTAAAAATAATCTCTGTGGAGTATACTATAAGCTTTTATAATGAGTTTGTCCAGCCCATTGGTTCATAATTTTCTTTATAATGTACCTGGATGGATTTTTGGGAAAACAGATATTGTGGAAGACTGCTTTTTATCAAACATAGATTTAATTGCCAAATAAACTTTGCAAACAAAACTTTTCTGCAATTTTTCATATGTAGGTATTCTCATTGTTTTCACTGGGGCTAATTTGGAATGATCTTAATCCTCTCCAGTTGCTTTACTCTTTTGCACTTCCAGATCGCTCCAAGTCCATAGGCCAGTTTCGGAGCTTTTGCTCCATGATTGATTGGCACAGTTGCTCTGGGCTTGTGGTGAGGTAGTACATCAACCTGACAGTGTGCGGTGGAGCAAATCCTGTTTCCTTCATGGTGTTGCAGCACTGCTCAAAAATCCAGGACTGAACTTTCCTCAGAGACTCAGAACAAACTCTTAGCTGTGAGGTCCTGAGCCCCTTTGAACCCCAGATGCAGTGAGCTCTCACAATCTCATTTCATCCTCATGGCCTACCCCAGGTGTTGGCCCTTCCCAAGAACCTGACCTGCATGATTTTCACTGTCCCTTCCAGGTCAGCCCAGTGTTGTCACAGACCAGGCTATGTGGGTGGAGACTGCAGCCCAGGCAGGGCTTGCTGCAGAGGGCAGTGGGGAATGGGATGTCAGATGTGCAAGGTCCTGCTGCTTTCTGTCTGGACTGGAGGCCCAGGGTTCAGTCCACCAGGCACAGTACTTCCCTGACACTTCACAGACCTGGACACTCAGAAATGGTCCGTTAAATTGTATGGGCTGCCAACTTTCTGAAAACTGTCATAAAACAGCTGAGATTGAAGGTTAAAACTCACAAACAAAAGCTTTCTGGCTGCCATAGCAAGTAATCATCGTTAGTCAAGCCATTCAGAGGAAACTGAAATCCCCTCTTCTCTCTGCAGGTGCCTTGGCTGAGTTCCCGCTGATCCTGCAGTCCCTTGTCCTCGCCTGGCTGCCCTGGTGAAGAGGCCTCCAGAGGGAGCGGGGAGCAGGTATCCTCAGAGGTCCAGAACGCTCTCTGCCTTCCGCTCTCAGCGATCCAGGAGAGGAGAGAGGAGCAGGAAGAGGCAAACCACCGCAGGTAATCAACCCTGGAGGGGCACCTCTGAGAGTTTTATTTACTCTTCTGATGACGAGACTGGGCTACATTTTTTTGGGTTCATTTGCAAAGGGCTTTAGGATTAAAGATCCCATATGAATGGAAATTACTTTATCATCAAAAGGAAAAACTACAAGGATGCATGGGATGGTGAAAAATATCCCACTCTAGGACCCTTTTGCCCTGGTGTGTGTGATAATGACAGGTTCAGGCAGAACCAAGGCTGTCTCTGTGCTGGCCTGTCCTGGATCTAACCTGAAGCACCTCATTCTCGGGATATTTCCATAGTTCCTTAACTGAACACTACACCTGCGATCTCGCTCTTATTCTCTTCAAAGCACACTGCAGGATACTACAGTATACCCAGTTAAAGGCTCAAAGCCAACAAGGATGTGGAGCTAACAGAACTTCGTAGACTGATAATGACAGTGTGAATGGCAATACACCATGAAGAAATATTTAGCTGTACAGTGGACAATGTATGCAAGTTCTACTTAAGATATCAAAATTTTTATTTATTTAGTACTAAAGCAATACAACCACGGTTGAAACTTTGAATTTTAATTCCCCCCCAGGCTACTAATATAGATAAAATACTTTTATGTAGGACAGCTCCCAGTCAGCTACAAGAATATGAAGGTAATCAACCATGGTGTACTGGTTTGCTAAGATATACCATTCAGCAATTTAAGTATATAAAATGCATTTTTATTTATGATATTTTGACCTTCCAATGGGTGTACTTGGGGCATAACTCCATCCTAAATAAAACACCACCTATTAATATGCTAAGGCTGAATATCAGCATACAGTTTGAACCCAGTAAATCCTTCCTACCATACATACTGAACAGAGATAAATTAAAAAAGAAAAAACTCACCAAAAGACCTATATGATACATCCAGAGCAGTATTATTTGTTAAGAGCCCAAATGTGGGAATAGCCTACGTGCTCATCTTTATTAATTCATTTTTCATTCCTTAATAGAATACCCAAGGCTAGGTAACTTTACAAACAAAAGAGGTTTATTCAGTACACGTTTCTGGAGTTTTATGGGCCTGACACCAACATTAGTTTGGTTTTGATTGGGGATAAGCAACCTATGGTCTTGCAGTGCATGTATACATGCAACAGGGAGCGATCAAATTTCCAGAGAGAAAACCAGAGACAGAGCACACTACAAAAAGGTCTGTATGAAGGTCTGTAGCAGTGTTATGTGATAATAGCTAAAATCTGGATATAACCCACTTGCCTATTCAAAAAACAGAGTAGATAAATTCTGATAGTGAGTGATATGATGGGGCTCTGCAGAACGATAGGAGTCAAAAAATTCAACTCTATATCTTGAGGGGATGAACCTCACAAACCCAATATGAGGAAGACAAGACAAAGAAAGCACACTTGTTGTACCATTTCTGTGCAGCCCCAAACTGGACAGAACTAATCATAAGTATCAGAAGTTAGGACAGTGATGATATTGTTGGGGTTGAATGTTAATGTCAGAAAGGGAACGGGAAGGGGTCTTACGAGAAGCTGACGATGTTCTTTCTTGATCTATGTGCTGTTTGCACAGATGTTCACATTTGAAATTTAGTAAGTGATATAATTATTCTAGATCTAATTACACTTGAACACAATTTATAGAATAAAATAAATCTCTGACAGTTGTGTTGTTACATTCCCAAGGCTTTTGCGTTTGAGCTTAAACTCTTTAACTATTGGAGTTGAGTCCTTGTAATGCCTCCATTTATTTCTCCAGCCCTGTCTTCTTCCAGCCTTCTTGTGCTCCCTGTGCTCCAGAAACAGTGTTTCTTGTTTTTTTTTTCCACCATTACTTCAGTCTTCTACATGCTTGTATGTCTTCAGTGCTTTGCTCATGTCCCACCTTCTGCCTAGTGTGTTCTTCCACGTTTAACTTGATGACAAAACCTTCCCAGCTTACGTGGCTTGGGGTGTATTTGCTTCCTCTGTGCTCACATCATGATTAAAACACATCTTGCCTCATTCAGAACAAATTCTCTTATGTATTTGTTACATTAACGATTTCTTTATGATCCAGGTGCCTTGAAATCAAGGGATTCATTATTTCAAGGACTTCGTGATAGATGCAGAGATGGTCACCAGGAATTACGGGCTTCACTGTTTGGTATTCTGCTCACTGAGCGCTGTTGCCCTTACCCCTGGTAGAGGAGAACATGTCTGTGGGCTTCAAAGCTTTCTAAGCGGCTACATTATTTTCTAGTGCTACTTCTTGATGGTTCTTGAAACAGCTGCAGAATGAAGATAATTTTGTTTTGCTCTTATCTTTTTGGGGAAGAGGGAGAAATAAGAAAGATGTGCATTATTTTGTTTATTTCAAGTTAAAAATAATATCTACAAAATATCAGTAGGAGCAAACAGGATAAAATTCTCATATTCTTAAGATTCTCTGTTTCTCTGGCCTTTTTCTTTCTATTGGCTGCATCTCAAGAAAAGTTTCTAGATATCTTGTTCTCATTTCTGTAGGGTGTAGGCATCCTCACATTAAATACATCACATGTGTGTTTAACTCAGAAATAACTTTCCTATGTTTTAGCAAGATTTTTATGAAAAACTGCACTGTAGGAGATTGGTGTTGCTTGTGAGAGTTCACCTGCGTATTAAAATACATTAATACGTGTCTGCTGAAAAAGCGAAAATAGCAGACTACACAAAAATTTTGTTTATGAGCCTTTAGGATTATAGCAGTGAATCCGAAACACGTGAATGAACACTCACAATGCCAGTTTAACTGGGTACATTCTAGCTGTCCCCTCTTTTCATTTTACATCCACCAGTTCAAAGCCTCACAGTTCCACCAGGCTCTGCAATTACAGCTGCCTAATTCTGTGTCTACCCTGGAGATACAAACGAGCTAAAAAGAGACTTTCTAATCAACCCTTATAATTATGCAGTCAGATGGAAAATACTGATAACCAAGCCTTATTCTTAGTTATGAGCTTTGCGTATTTGGATGGGTGGGCTGCAGCGCGGAGCACGGCATATCCAAACGGCCCTGCTGTGCAGCTTATCTTAGCCAGCTCGGTGTTCACGGAATTCTTAAAACACGGAGAGAAAAACGAACGCGCTAGGGTTTCTCTCCTGCTTTTCACATCGCATTTTCTTATTTTAGAATACCCTGAGTTCATTCCCACGGGGTTAAGACCTCTGCGTGACCCGCGTGCAGTGGAGGAAACTGCTGGCGTAAGCGGCAGCGCAGGAAGAAGGCGCCGGCGCACAGCTGGATGGCCTCAGAGCAGGTGCCGGGATCCCAACGCAGGCCTTTCACTGCTGGCCTTGGCCGCGGCCACTGACCTACTTTCATTCTTTCGCTGGCCTCTGCTACCTTACTGCGTCCAGCCATGTTTGGCTGCACGTATCCCCTGTCAACCTAGAGTACGGAAGCCTCAGTTTCCCGTGTGCCAGTACAAACTCAACAAGTTCCCAGTCCACCCTTGCCCCCTTCAGGGACACACATCCAGGTGCTGGTCCCAGAGGACTCCTTGCTGATTCCGGAATTAACCACATTAATTGCAGCAGCCGGGCGGCGCCGAAGCCCATTGGCTCATGGGAAGCCCCTCCCACCGGGCGGCCCCTGGGGAAGTTAGCGCTCTGGGCCCTGCGTTCCCGGCCCACCTTGAGTAGCTGCTCGCCCCTCTGAATCCCAGCAGCCCTGGAGTAACACTTTCCTTGCAGGTTATTTGGGATTTAGTGGCAGCTTATGCAGTTATCTGGTCCAGAGTAAAAGCTCAGAACTAGTTGTGCTGAAATTTGCAGCCACTAAGGCTTAAGAATTTCAAATCCCTTGCAGCTTAAGGGCCCTCGCATTATTAATAACTCAGAATTTGTGGAGGCAGCTAAACAAGTCTTCCGTCAACGATCTGTTTAAAGTGCTCGCGCTGCCTTGAGGTTTCAGTAGCACATTTCGTCAGATACATGGAGTTATGTGTCAGATCTGTCTCGACCTAGGAAAATCTACTTTTATTCACTTTTATGACCGTGGCCTTTGACATATTTGGGGAGTTTTTTTGGACTGCATGAGGGTAAAGCTTGAGTCTGTATTCACTTGTATTTTTGCACAGTGCTGTGTTTAGAACCTAGGATCTTTTTACTGAGCTATGTCTTCAACCCTTCTTTTTCTATTCTTCTTCTTTCTTTCATTTTTTGTTTTGAAGCAGTCTTACTAACTCAGGACAGGACAGCTGACTTCAAGTAAATTTTATTTCTGTGTAATTTCTATGGCAGAACTGAGCCCAGTGAGTAGAGAATAAGTATGTAAACTTCATTTGTTAGTAATACAGATGAACCCGTGGAGGGGAGATTACAGAAATGATTCATAAAAACTAGGCCTGGTGGCCTGTAGTATGAAACCACAGAACTCCAAGGTCTTTTCTTTTCACCTTTTCTGTGCCTTTGAAGACTGAAGACACTTCTGCAACCCTCTGAAGGCTGACCTTGAGCTTGTGTTTCTCTGCTTCAGCCTCCCAGGAGACTGGGATTGTAGGAGTGAGCCCTTGTGGCTGACTCATTTGTACTTTCATTACTGAGTTAGCAGATAAATGAGTGGATGAGTTCTGGGCTGCAGGTGGATGCTGGCGAATCTGTTTTGCTTCAACACTCAAACAAACACAATTCTCAAAGCATCATCCTTGGTTCTGAGTTCATGTTTTGGTTCTGCTGCTGACTCTGGAAAATGACTCTGGACAATTGAAAAGCATTGAAATGGAGGGGGGCACAGTTCCTGTCCATCATGAGAGATTAGCTAAGTAACAGTAGAACATACTATTTCATAGAAGCAGGGGATATGAGCATGAAAAATTAGTTCCTATTTCAAAAGTGAATCAAAGGCTATTCTATACATATTAAAGTCAAGAACTTTAGGGCACAGAGCAGCAAGAGGAGCATGGTCCCTGGTGACTTGTGACTCAGCAGCAGAAAGCCTAGAGCAGGTCGTATTGCCTAGGAGGGCATTCCTAATCCATGATGAATAAGATTAAAAGTCTCTGTCTCTGCCTCCCTCCCTCCCTCCCTCCCTCCCTCCCTCCATGATTTACTTGACTTTTAGTAGCTTTTGATGAGCTTTCTTAAGACAGAATCTTCAGAGGCACAGAAAAGGTAAGAAGGAAAGACCTCAGAGCTCTGTGGTTTCGTACCACAGGGCCCCAGGCCTTGTCTGTCTGAATGGCTCCTGTGATCTCCCTTCCACGGGTTTGTCTGTGCTCCGAACCAATGAAGATACCATGCTTATTTTCTACTCACTGGCCTCAGTTCTGCCATAGAAGTTACACAGAAATAGAATTTGCTCGAAGCTAGCTGTCCCGTCTGTTCCCCGCTCTAGAGAAAAGGTTTTGTCCCCCTCTGTTGCAGGTGAGATAGTCCCATATTCCATCGCTCCCCGCCGTGGATTCTCATCCCCTCACTCCCTGCCCATTCACTTTTTCAGTTTGTCCAGTCTGTAGTAATGGCTCCACACTGGTGATATTTCATCACTGTGTTGATCTGGCTATGGCTCTGGTTTCACGAGAACTTGTCCCACTGTCACGGCCGCCCCGTTCCCTCCCCAAGATCCAGCACTGCTGGGGATCTGGAACACTTCTGACTGTAGAACAGAACCTTGACATGCCAGGTTTGGTAATTCTCCATTCATCATTACCAAGTTATCCTGGCTGCTTATTCTGGCCCCTTCTGACTGAGCTACTAAGGTTCCATCAACACTGTTTCCATCACCTACTCATTCATCTCTCCTTAAAGACCAGAGTCTGAGTAGTTAAGGACAGGTCTGTGAAGGACTTTCAGTCTATGGGAGAGATGTCAAGACATATCATAGGTAAGGACAGAGCTTTAAAAAGTGTTTTCAGAGTATCATAGCAACCAACCTGGAGATTCATTTACCTGACTTAGGTTTTATTCTGCTCCCCGGGGCCCAAATTATTTTCATCCTGAGGCCTTGTCTTTGTGGAAGGCTCTTGTGTTGAGAGGTAGCTGGGTCTCCCCTTACCTGCTGCATTGACTGAGATTTTAATGTTGTATTTCTTTTTGGTTATTGTTTTCTCCCTTTATTGACTTTATTGGTACATTTTAGGCATACTGTTTAGGTTCAATTACCAGATCCATTTCCAACTAGGTGTGTTATCATGGACCCCAGTTTCTTTATTAACAAAATATTATTAGAATTCCTGTAATAACCATTTCTACCTTGGGGGCTGTTCATTAATCATTGAGAATGTGTACCTGTACATGATATATTTTGATTCTTCTTTTTTCTATTCATCTGCCCCCTCAACACCTCCATACACATAAGCTTTGTTTCTGTTTTTCCCTTTTTACCACCAGTGTTTTTCTTGCCCTTGTTTGCTGCCCTAGCCTGTCCTCTCTAGTTCTGCTTCTCTTTTGAATATTTTTTGCCTTTATCACAATCCCTGTTATACATGTTGGACCTCATTTACACCTTCAGTTTCTCATATGCTGCCATTTCTCACTATATGGTGGGTCCTGGCCATTCCAGGAATCTGCATCATAGCCTACAGAAGGAGGCCCTGCTGGGTAACAGAAGAAGAGAGTCTTGAAAGCAGACAAATGAGTTACAGCTAGTCTCTGTCACTTACTAGGTCTGTAATCTTTGTTGAGTTCAAATAACTCGGCTACTGTAGTTTGGAAAGATCTTCTATTAAGTGCTGGTGGTTCAACTCTCAGAGTAAAAGAGAGTAGGGTCAGCACACAACAGTGTAGGACCTGGAAGACCCTTAACCAATGCTTGACCGTTTCTCTCCAGCTTAGCAACACAGAACTCATCTGGAACTGCAGTCTGTGACTGCTTTACCTCCTCTAATCTGGAACAACGTATATTTGTGCACTACCTTTTTTTTTTTTTTTTTTTTAGACAGGGTCTCACTTTATAGTTCAGGCTGGCTCTGAGCTCACTATGTAGCCCAGGCAAGCCTTGAACTCACAGCAATCCTCCTGTCTCTGCCTCCCAAGGGCTGGGATTGCAGGTGTGAGCCACCATGTTCAGCGTTGTGGTGTGTGGTATTGATTGCAGGTGGGCATGAGTCATTATGCCCAGCACTGTGGTTTGTGGCTACCAGGGATTGAACTCAGGACCTTGTGTTTGCAAGGCAGATGCCAGAAGCACTGAGCTAAATCTCCAGCCCACTGTGCACTAGTTTTGACTTAACCACAAACTGCTATTATGAGCCTTGGAAAGATTTTTGTTATATTGTCTTAAAAATATCACTGGGGCCTGGTGTGTACCTCAGTTGTAAAGCTCTAGACTCCATTTTTAGTACTGCTAAAAAAAATAGACTACTTGATTAAGTAAAACTCAGGAAAATATCACTGGAAATATATTTAACATTGGTCTAGGACAAATTGTAAAAGAATGACATGCTCTCTGGGAAGGAGTTAAGATCAGTGTAATTAATATAAGAGCATATTTTCCACTTCTCTACCATTCTTCAGCTCAGTGTATAGTGTTTTTCCAAAGCAAAGAGTGACAACATCCAGATAACTGCCAGAATGCTATAATGGTTAGAGGCCCCCGTTGCTCAGCAAGGCTGTTTAGGTTCAACTACCAGATCCATTTCCAACTAGTTGTGTTATCTTGGACCCCAGTTTCTTTATTAGCAATATATTATTAGAATTCCTGTAATAACCAGTTCTACCTTGGGGGTTTTTCTGAAGATTGCATGAATTAAATGTACATTAAGTACTTATAGAAGAATATGCCACCAGTAAACATTGTATTTTCATTTGCTGTGAGTATTCCACTCTTACTAGCATCAGTATCATTTAAGAAAAATTTGCTCCAGTAAATAGATCTTTTGTTAACTGAGTTAATACAACCATGATAATGAGTGCTTTCTCATTTATTCCTTTTTTTGAGACAGGGTCTCACTTTGTAGTTCAAGCTGGCTCTGAGCTCACTATGGAGCCCAGGCAAACCTCGAACTCAGCAATCCTCCTGTCTCTGCCTCCCGAGTGCTGGGAAGACAGGCATGAGCCACCATGCCCAGCACTGTGGTATGTGTTGTGGATTACTGGTTGATTGCTGGTGTGCGTGAGTCTCCACACCCAGCATTGTATGTGGTTACTGGGGATCGAACTCAGGACCTTGTGCTTGCAAGGCAGGCACCGGAACCACTGAGCTATCCCTCTGGCCCTCATTTATTCATTTTTCACTGGTATTCATTCTGGATTTATTTACCATTTGTGTTCTTTCTTAAAATTTATGTTCATTTTCTCTTTTTAATTCTTTCTCATTAATAACTTCAAGGGCTATTTTATGTTAATGACTGCTCTTTCTTTAAGCATATTTATATTTTCAACACTGAGGAAACTTGCCTTAAAATAAGAGTAAAGACTAAGTTTACTTAAAACCTTCTGAAGCAGTGACGGTGAACTTTTTTAGAGTGTTCAGTGATACAAACAGCTCGCTGAGGCACGTGTGCCACAGGTTTGCAACCACTGCTTTAAAGCAACATTTTGATGTTAAAATATCTTTATATTGCCAGGCATTAGACCTGTATTTCATAATATTTAAGGTAACACAGGGAGCTGATCCAACTAGTCATAAGTATTTAAACTGCAGCTGGTGTTTTAGTTTTGCAATCAATAATTATGTATTTTATTAAAGAAATAACTTCAAGGACCTTAATCCTTTCTTTAAGCAATGTGGTCAATGTGCCAAGCCAGCTGTTTTTATCTAGATATATTTTCAGTTTTGAATCAGTGAGCTTAAAAATTATACTGAAGTTTTTGTTTAAGAACATTGCAGGGTAATGGGATACAATTTTATTTGGTGAACTTATGTTACACAATATATTTAAAATTAATTTTGTATTTTTCAAATATTTTATCACTTATAAAATCTCTTCCTTAAAAGTTTCCATGCCAACCTAATAACCACTTCACATTTTAGAAAACAAAGTATAATTACAATGACAGTGTAGTTACTGGACACCAGGGACTGTTTTGAGCATGTTAAACAGCTCTAATTCATTTCATCTTTACACGAACATATGCACCTAGTAACTATAGTATAACCCTCAAGTGGGGAGACTGAGATATCAGAAAGCTGCATAACTTGTTTAAGAGCATTAAGCTGATAAAAAGTAGCATATGAACTTATGCAGGGTGATTTCAGGGCATTATTTGGTAAACTTTCAGTAAAAGGAAACATGAAAATTTTTTGATTTTTAGTCTCTGTCATAATTACTCAACTCTAGTTGCAGTACAAACACAACCTTTGCTATATATAGAGGAATGGGTAAAGTTGTGTCCCAATAAAATGTCATTTATGAACACTGAAATTTATATAAATTTCTCCTGTCACAAAATATTAGGTTTTGATTTTATTTTTATTTTTAAAATTTTGTTTTTTGATTAAAAAAAGTTGCAAAATACAATAAACATTTTTAGCAAGTTGCATAAGACCCTCAATGGGCTCCAGGCCATAGCTACCCTAGAGGGTAACTCAGCTATTGAATTTGTACCAACACACACTCCAAAGTGTATAAAATTAAGGGTGTGTCACATACTAATGATGTTACATAATGAAGAGAACGCCTTTTTCTTTTATTTATGACTAAGTCAAGTCCATATTCAGAAGGCATTTCTGATTTCCTTTTGGTTTGGAAATTAAAGGTTAAGTCTTGGGGTTTGCAATCTTTTTTTTTTTTTTTACTAATTTTATTTATTGGTACATTATATATACACATCACAATTACACTCATCATTGAGAACTTGTACCAGTATATGACTTGACTTATTTCTCATTTTTCCCCTTCCCCTACCCACCCTAAAACCCCCCACCCCCATATGCACAAGCTTTGTTTCCTTTTTTAACCAACAATTTTTTCTTTCCCCTTATTACTCACCGCAAACCCCATTTCCTTTTGAATATTTACTCTTTCACAATATCTACTATGCATTCTAGAACTCATTTATAACTTCAGTTTCTCATATCAGAGAAAAGATATGATATTTACACATCTGTGACCTATTTATTTCACTTAGGAGTATGCTCTGAAGGTACGTCCATTTGAGTATAAATGACTCAATCTCACCATTCTTTTTTTTTTTTTTTTTTTTTGAGACAGGGTCTCACTTTGTAGTTCAGGCTGGCTCTGAGCTCACTATGTAGCCCAGGCAAGCCTTGAACTCAGCAATCCTCCTGTCTCTGCCTCCCGAGTGCTGGGATGACAGGCATGAGACACCACGCCTGGCACTGTGGTATGAGGTATTGATTATTGGTGGGCGTGAGTCTCCATGGCCAGCATTGTATGTGGTTACCAGGGATTGAACTCAGGACCTTGCGCTTGCGAGGCAGGTGCTGAAACCACTGAGCTAATCCTCCGGCCCAATCTCACCATCCTTTATGGTAGAGTAATATTCCATTTTATTAAAAAACCACATCTTTCTTATCAGTCTATAGCTGATGGGCATTTGGATTGTTTCCAAGATTTAGCTATCATGAACTGAACTGCTATAAACATGAGTGCACATAGGTCATTGTGATATGAATCTTTTCATTCTTTTGTGTATATCCCCAGCAGGGAAATAGCAGGGTCAACTGGGACCTCTATCCCTAGTTTTTTGAGGTATCTCCACACTAATCTCCATAATGGTTGTACCAGTCTACATTCCAACCAATGGTGGAGAAGCATTCCTTTTTCTCTACAACCTCGCCAGCTTTTGTTGCTGGCTAATTTCCAGATAGCAGCCATTCTTTGTGGAGTGAGATGAAATGTCAGAGTTGTTTTTATCTGCATCTCTCGAATGACCAGTGATGTTGAGCATTTCTTCATATATTTCTTAGCTGCTTTTACATCTTCCTCTGAAAAGTATCTGTTCATTTCAGATGCCCATTTTTGAATTGGGTCTTTAAATTGGGGGGGCGCTGGGGTTTTTTTAAGCTCTTTATATATTCTATATAGTAGCCCTTTGTCTGAGGAAAAGCTGGTAAAGATTTTTCTCAAATTGTTGATTGCCTTTTGACTCTGCCAGTGGTTTCTTTTGCTGTGCAGAAGGTTTTTAATAAGATGAGATCCCAGGGACCAGAGATTACCCCAGTGGTTTGGCACTTGCCTGGCAAGTGCAAGGTCCCTGGTTTGATCCCGGTAACCACATACAACAATACCGGGCATATTGACTCATGCCCACCAGCAATCAGTACCACATACCACACATGCTAGGCTTGGTGACTCAAGCCTGTAATCTCAGCACTCGGGAGGTAGAGGCAGGAGGATTGCTGAATTCAAGACTTTCCTGGGCTACATAGTGAGCTCAGGGCCAGCCTGAACTACAAAGGGAGACCTTGTCTCAAAAAAATGAAATCCCATTTGTTCATTTCTTCTGCTAATTCTCATGCTATAGAGGTTTTGTTCATAAAGTCTTTCCCCAAGCCAGTTTCTCCAAGAATACTACCTAACCTATTTTGCAGCACGTTTAGAGTTTCTCTTTTCATATTTAGGTCTCTAATCCACTTTGATTTTAGTTTGGTACATGGTGAAAGAGGTAGATCTAGTTTCAGTCTTTGGCAGGTTGAAGACCAGTTTTTCTAGCAGCATTTCTTAGAGAGGCTGTCTTTCTTCCATTGAGGATATTTGGCTCCCGTGTCAAAGATGAGGTGGCTTAATGTATTTGGAGTTGTTTCTGGATCTTCTAATCTATCCCAGTGATCCTCAGGTCTATTTATTTGCTAGTACCATGCCTTTTTTAAAAAATCACAGTGGCTTTGATATTTATGCACCAAATTCCAAAGCACCCAACTATATAAAGCAAATATTAACAGATATGAAAATGCTGATATGCACTAATACAGTAGTAGCAGGGGACTTTAGTACCTTCCTGTTACAACTAGACAGATCAACTGGACAAAAAAATCAATAATGAAATACTTCAACTGAACCAAACCTTCAAACAAATGGACTTAATAGATGCCTACAAAGTATTTCACCCAACAAAGTCAGAATATACATTCTTCTCAGCTGCTATGGGTCATTCTGTAAAATAGATCACATACTAGTTCATGGAACATGTTTAAGTAAGTGTAAAGAAATTGAAGTTATCCCCTGTATACTATCAGACCATAGAGCCTTGAAATTGGAAATGAATAGCAAAAGAAATTCCAAGACCCTCACAAACACATGGAAATTGAATAATATTCTGCTGACCAGTCAATAGGTCACAGAAGAAATTAAACAGTTTTTACAATTAAATGATAATCCCAGTACAATTTACAGGAATTTATAGGATACAATGAAAGAAGTTATATGAGGGAAATTCATAGCAATAAAGCCTACACCAGGAAAATAGAGCAAGCTCAAATAAATGACCTAATGCTGAACCTCAAGCTACTAGAAAAAGAGGAGCAAAACAAATTCAAAGCTTGTCCTAGGGAGGAAATTATAAGGATCAGAACATAAACTAATTTAATGGAAACTAAGAGAATGATACCAAAAATCAATGAATCTAAGAAGAGCTTCTTTGAAAAGGTAAACAAAACTGACAGACCCCTAGCCAACCTTATCAAACAAAGGAAGGAAATGGCTCAAATCCATGCCATTGGGAATGAAAAGGGGGAAATCACCACTGATCCAGTGGAAGTCCAGAGGATAATAAACATGTGCTTTGAAAATTTGTACTCCAATAAGATGGAAAGTGTAGAAGAAATGAATAGATTCCTAGACACATATGAGCTTCCAAAGCTGAACAGAGAGGATATAAAAATGTTAAACACCCCAATATCAATCTGAGGAATTGAATATGTAATAAAAAAATCTACTGACAAAGAAAAGCCCTGATCCTGATTTTTTTTTTTTGAGACAGGGTCTTGTTTTGCATTTCAGGCTGGTTCTGAGCTTTCTGTGTAGCCTAGCCAAGTCGAACTCAGCAATCCTCCTGCCTCTGCCTCTTGAATACTGGGATTAGAGGCATGAGCCACCACGCCTGGGACTGTGGTATATGGTACTAATTGCTGGTGGGCGTGAGTCACCACACTGGTATTGTTCCATGTGGTTACTATGGTTACCACGAATAGAACCAGGGACCTTGTGCTTGCTAGGCAGGCAGCAGAACCACTGAGCTAAATCTCTGGCTGGGTTTTGCATTCTTAAGTGTGGATACAGCCTTCTTCAGACTGAAGCTGAACAGTGCAAGAGAAGATATGCAAGTACTGGATGGGCCCCTTTGAGACACAAACTTAATGGGATAAATCAGAATGAAAAAGCATAACTTTGGCCTATGAATTATGCTGTTTTACTGTTTCCATCTACACATCAATCTGATTCATCATCAGAATGGTTTTATGTGGATAGATCTGTGTAGATAGATCCTGACAGCACCAGCGTGCAGCATGGTTTCCTTATTATGGAAAATAAAGTCCCATTAAGCCATGGGAAACATGATCAAATTTTGAAATAACATTGGCACAGTGGCTACATCATTTTAATTGCCCTTCCTGCCAGACTAGTTTATCCGCATGGCAGCCACCTCGTTCATTACACCTACCAGCTGTCCAGAGGCTCTCAGCACCGTCTCCACAGCAGTTTGAAGGTAAAGCTAGTGGGATGTCTTAATGCCTCATGCCACATACTATATTGACACATACTATGACCTGCACCAAAGATGTTTTCTCTGTTCAGTATCTGCCTGTAAGAGTCATATGATTCTGTTTTTTAAAAAATTTATTTGTACATTGTATATACACATTGTGATCACACTCAATATTGAAAATTTGTACCAGTATATGACACAATTTAATTCTCATTTGTTCCCATTCTCCTACTTACCCTCCACCCCATTATCCTTTGAATATTTTCTATTTCACAATATCCATCATACATTCTAGAACTCGTTAGCATCTTCAGATTCTCATACTGGAGAAAAGATACGGTATTTACACATGTGACCTATTTTTTTCACTTATGAATATGCTGTGAAGGTACATCCATTTGAGTATGAATGACTCAAACGTTTTCTTTAAGGCAGAGTAATACTCCATTTTATAGAAAAACCACATCTTCTTTATCAAGTTGCTTTTCTTCCCTCCAGTTGATGGGCATTTGGGTTGTTTTCAAGATTTAGCTATCACAAATTGAGCTGCTATGAACATGGGTGCACGTAGGTCACTATGATATGGTTCTTTGATTCTTTTGTGTATATTCCCAGCAGGAAATAGCAGGGTCAAATGGGACCTCTAACCCTAGTTGTTTTAGGAATCATCACACTGACCTCCAAAGAGGTTGTACCAGTCTACATTCCCACCAACAGTGGAGAAGGGTTCATTTTTCTCTGCAGCCTCACCAGCATTTGTTACTGGCTAATTTCAAGATAGCAGCCATTCTCTGTGGAGAGAGATGAAATCATAAGATTCTGTTTTAAAGGAGGCAGGATGTGGCCTGGGGGACTCATGGAGAAAGGTGGAAAAGCAACATGGCTTTAGAACTCTGCAATATCTTCCCATCAGATAACCTTACAGTGCCATTGATTAGCCACATCCAGAACACGAGGGATTATCTTCAGAAAAATCAAGAAAAATAGCAGCTTTTCAATCCAAAAGACTTTAAATTACAGCATAGCAATAGAGTTGCCAGACAATTTGGACAGGGCTTTGCAGTAACCAGGCATTATGGCTCCAAATTCTAGATTCACTTGGTTTACAGCTTTTAATTATTGTCAGCTGCTTTCCCACAGGCGAACACCTAGGCAGTTGTAGCACAATGCAGGCAGTGAGTGTTAGTGCTGTTTTCCCCTTCACAGCTCGGGGGAGCCAGGCCCAGGTGGGGTTCACTGACTGACCTCCAGTGACAGGGACTGAAACTCAGCCCTGACTGGAGCACTGCTCCTAACTCCTGGTCGTTATTCTTCCTGCCGTGGCTTACCGCGTCCATGACCTCGGAGCGTGAACATCTCTAACACATGCAACTGGCCTCTGACGCGGAGGAAAGAGACAGAATGTGGCCATTAACACAGTTAAAACACTGTTAACAATTGAGGGAAGGTCCTTGACTTAAAAGTTGTGAATTTTAAATCTGTAAAACTGTGCCACACTGCCTAGCTACACAAATACTTTAACCTTTTTAACTGTGCAGTTCAGTGGCATTAAGTACAGGACACTGGCACTGTTGTGTAACCATGATGGCCATGCAGCTACATTTTCATCATTATAAACCAATTCTCTGAACCCTGAAACAATAAGAGCCATGGCAACCTCTATTTTCCACAAATTTCACTGCTCTAGGCAATTCATATGCATCATTTTGTATCTTTAACTGTCTCTTCTCACTTTTCACATTATTCTGGCAACTTCGGTTTCACTGCTGTATTGTGTAAGCTCGGTACGAATTTATTTGATTTGATTAACTTTCATCTCAGGGTAGATTCCAACATTTAAAATTGCATCTTTATTTAATCAAAAACTAATCTCCCAATAGAAAATGACACTGAAATGGCAAGGAGTTTACAAAGTAATTAAAAATTTTCCAAGAGCAAATATTGCATCAGTAGTAATTATAGTTGGGACAGCATATGTTCACATGCACACACGGTGGGTGGATATGAAGAGAAAAAAATTACTGCTGCATTAATTACCCAAAATAAAGTAACACAGGCTATTATTTTCATGTCATGAAATTGCTTGAATTTGCACTTACAAAAGCAGATCATGAAGTTTGAGTTACTTAATTGAATTACATTGTCATTTATGCTTGAATGTTTTTCTTTACTTTAAACAAAAAGCTTTTGAAATATACTTATTTGCCATGCATCAAAATTTCTACAGGCCTCCCAATCTTTGTAAATACTTCTCTCAGAACCAGTAATGAGAGCTAAATGATGTTTCCAAAAGCAAGTGAATTCCTCTTCAGAATCTCATCTACTTGTGCTTCAAATTCAACTAACACTGGCTTGACATCTATTAAATCAATTATGCAGCAACCCTGGAAAGAGAGATTATTGCTTCCATTTTATGGTTGGGGTCAAGAAGATCTACAGACTTTGCTCTTTGTGTGCTTGGGTGTCGTGGACTCGGCCTCAGGTCCTCCAGCTTTCAGTCTTACACTGTACTCTGTCAAAGGCCACAGTGGTACAGAACTCCAGAGGTATCATGTGTTCTGCACAAATGCCCCCCCCCTTACGCATATCAGTGTTTGTTTATGAGCCCACCTGCCTTCCATTTAGAATGCAGTGATGCTGAATGCATTTTAACACATTTGTTGACCTATTCTTAAGCACCTTGATGTTTGCCACAGGACCTCATGTGTCACTAAACTGAATAGTGGCAGTGTTGTAGTTGTAAAGTATAGAATGGCACTAAATTATTAGGGGAAAGGTGACAATTTCTGCCCATCATCCAAAGGTTTTTCTTAGAAGCCCCAATTTGGAAGCAGACATGTAGCTTATCTTTCACTGTGGACAGTAAGATCGATTGCTTGATGACCACAAGACAGGAGGCTGGGTGTGGCTTGAACAGGGTCTGCAGAGGGACCTCAAGGGATCCCAGGATTTACACAGCCCACCTCTCCAGACTGTCTTTGTAAGAAGTTATTCCAAGTTCTCTCGAGGTGCGGACTGCATAAAAGGACACAGACTCCATGAAAGCCCACTACCATGATTCTTCGGGTCGCTTGCCCTTTGTCTCCCAAACCAGGGTGTAATCTTATTTTTGGTCTCTCTCTCTCTCTCTCTCTCTCTCTCTCTGTCTGTCTCTCTTTTGTCTCAAGTTTTGTCACTATTTATTTATTTATTTATTTATTTATTGAGACAGGGTCTCGCTTTGTAGTTCAGGCTGGCCCTGAGCTCACTATGTAGCCCAGGGTAGCCTCAAACTCAGCAATCCTCCTGCCTCTGCCTCCTGAGTGCTGGGATGACAGGAATGAGCCACCACGCCTGCACTGTGGCATGTGGTACCGAAAGTGATACATGGTATGTGGTACTGATTGCTGGTGGGTATGAGTCACCACGCCCGGTATTGTTGTATGTGGTTACTGGGGATCAAACTCAGGACCTTGGGCTTGCTAGGCAGGTGCCAGAACCACTGAGTTAAATCTCTGGCCCTGTCATCATTATTAACTTGTATTATTCAGTTCTTAGTTTAAGATGAAGAGGGACCTGGAATCAAGAGGTGAGCCCCCCAAACCGTGGTACCATTTAATTGGCAAGCTATTTGTATGAGGAAGCTACCTGGTAACAATGGTATGTTTACCTTACCATTTGTAGAGTTGGGAGTCATTACTATGTAGACTAAGTCGTCTTCATAAATTCAACTCTTGATCAGTCTACTGGAAAATTTTAGGTATATTTAAAAAACTGGATCAACTCTGTTTTATTGTTGGTAGTAGAATTGGTGCCCATTTATACACCCCGTTCAGCTATATGGCTGTTAGATTTTAATTTCTAGAGTTTAGCAACAAAAGATAGCCTATGAAATGCATTAGATAACAAGTTTATTATATCTTCAAGTTCAGTGGAGCCCTGTATATCTTAGGTATTTAGGTATAGAAGTTTTATATTTATCACTTTCATGTAAATACAAATATACTATTTATATAAATACATAAATTTATATATTTTATATATATAAGTATATACGTGTTCAGTTGAAGCTTACAACTGAAATTTTGCATTGAACTTTCCCGTGTAATGTAAGAAAACTGATAAAATCAGCAAATTTTGTTGCATAGACGCCCAGCTGCCAGGTATTTATTTTTTCTTTTTTTGACATTTCAAGAACAGGAAATTCACCAGGGATCAATTGAAAGCCGTATATCTTATGTCTTCTATATATTACTTGCACCTAAATATTCATTTAATAAAATTTCAAAGTCTAAGATCATATTCTCCCCCTGGGCTGTGAAAAGCTTGCTATCTACTGGCTTCATTGCAGTGTCACTGTATCTCATCTGCCAATAACAATGCTTTATATTTGTTGAGTTTTAGACAGACGTTAATATGAGCTTTCTCCCCAGATGGTTTATGGCACCATGTAACACAATTAATAAGCAAGATTGTACCAGCGATCTTGGAGAGAAAGGGAAGGTTAAAAACTGTTAGCCACGAGGGAAAGAGATATTGCCGGGTGAGATCAGGAGAAAGACCACATGTCAGTGTGATAACTGTCACTTCAGTGCCTACAGATGTCAGCTCCAGCTCCAATTAGTATTGACCTGGTAGAAGTACAGCCTCCTAAAAGCTTAAATGGCCTTTAGAGAAGGGAAAGTTGTTAGCAATTCTCCAATCAGCAGAAGTGGAATTCTAACAACCTGAAACTAATTGGGGCTGAGGAACTAAGCATTTCTCTGGAGGTCTGAGGCTGGAGCTGGGCAGCTGGGCAGCTGGGCAGCTGGGAAGCTGCATGTTTTGATTCTGTGTATGTGACCTTACATGACTAGCTGCCTCAACCGATGGCCACTGGCCATTAATGGGCCCCAGACACAATGTGCTGGACACATGAGCACTGGGGGTGAGGATAAAAACCTGCATAGGTTTAATTTCCTTATTTGTTTCCAAAAACATGCAGACTCTTCTACTGTTTTATCATGTATGCTGCTCTTGGTCTCGTTTACTTTTTTTTTTTTTTTTTTTTTTGCTTTTGAGACAGGGTCTCGCTTTGTAGTTCAGGCTGGCCCTGAGCTCACTATGGTGCCCAGGCAAGCTGCCGCGAACTCAGCAATCCTCCTGTCTCTGCCTCCCGAGTGCTGGGATTACAGGCGTGAGCCACCACATCCGGCATTGTGGTATGCGGTGTTGATTGCTGGTGGGCGTGAGTCTCCACGCCCAGCATTATATGTGGTTACCGGGGATCGAACTCAGGGCCCTGCGCTTGCGAGGCAGGCACCGGAACCACTGAGCTAACCCTCCGGCCCCGGTCTCGTTTACTTTTTTTCTCTTCCCTTCTTCTAACATCAGTCAAATGCTCTTTCCATAAGTTTCCCTAAATTCCAGGAAGGAGTTGTGCTTAGAATGCGGGTGGTCAGCACCCATTTTGATTCTATTCAGTACTGAAACCCAGGCCATGCCAGTGCCCTCCCACAAAGGCTCCTGAACACAAAACCTTTCAAGCATTGCCGGGCGTGGTGGCTCACGCCTGTAATCCCAGCATTCGGGAGGCAGAGACAGGAGGATTGCTGAGTTCAAGGCTTGCCTGGGCTACATAGTGAGTTCAGAGCTAGCCTGAACTACAAAGCAAGACCCTGTCTCAAAAAAAAAACAAAACAAAAACCTTTCAAGCACAAGAAATGCCATGACAGTATTAGGAATGGAACACGAGCATCTGAAAAGAATGAGCCAGTCATAAAGGGATGTCCAAGTCACACTCTTGGGAATGTCCCAAGAAGGCACTTCCTGAGCGCACTGTTTTGTACACTGCCATTTGCAGGCATTATCTCTAAAGTCCTCTTCATGCTCGCTTTGTAAAAGTAGACATCATTGTCATTATTATGACCATGGGAGAAGAGGAGGAAACAGATAGAAAGGTGTATCTCTGAACTTAGTGCCTAAGGGCTTAATCCCTCTACTGTCCTTCATGCCTGTGACCTGGCTTTCACCCACAGCTTCTCAGCCAGTGCCTTTACTAATGACTTTATTACACTCGATTTCACGCAGGTCCCAACCCCGCCAAAAGTGTAGCACATGCCTGTCTCTACCGCCCAGGTTCATGGCACTTACTTCCTTCAGTATGTTTCTAGGGGTTTTCAGGTCAAGCAGCACCCCAGCTCATCTTGGGGAACACTGTCCTCTCATCAGCAAGCTGGTGAGAGTCAACAAGGAAGCTCTTTTTCTCCCTTAACTAGATGGTGGGAAAATTCCACCTAAAGCCCACTGACCTTTGGGATTAGCACGTAGGTGCAGAATACATAACACAAAATTGTGGTGTTCCAATGCCAGCAACAGATCTCTAGTATGTTGACTTTGGAGATATTTTGATTATTGTTCTTCTCAAGACAGTACAGTTTTCCATCGTGTGCTGTGAACTATCTTCTATTTATCATTAGGTGTTTATGTTTGTTTGTTTTGCAGATCCCAACTTGATTTTTCCATTTAAAATAAATTTTTTTCACAGTGCTAGGATCCGAACCCAGGACCTCCTACATGGTAGCCAAGTTCTCTACCACTGAGCCACACATCCAGTCCTTTTTAAATGCTTTTTCAGACAAGTTCTTGTTGACCAGCCTGGCCTCAAACTTGCTACTCTCCTCCCTTAGCCTCCCAAATAGCTGGAATTACAGATATGCATCGCTGTTCCCAATTGAGAAATGATTTCAAGTGAGCAGTAAGAGCCTGACTACTCCAGTTATACTGGATACTTCTTTAGTTTCAACAAGGGAAGCCTAGCCATTCAAGTACGTGCTCTTCTGCCATTTCACGTTGGACTCAAGTTAGGGAACAAAGCTTTTTCACCAATCAATTTTTTTGAGGAATGAAGGTCAAGTACACAGGAAATATGTTCAAGAGGCCAAGAGAGATATTAGAAAAGTCATAACTGCGAGAAAAATTTAGTTCAAAACAGGAATCAAAGATGAGAAATAGGTGTTTAGACGCAGGTATCTTCCAGAAAAGAGCTTCTCTAGTACACTCATCCCTGATATGTATGCTCTATGCAGTGATATTACCAACATTGCCCTGTGTGTCTCTTTTTTAAATCTGATTTGACTACCTTAATCTTTTAAAATGGCACATCAAAATGGGTCTTTCAGCCTGAGTAATTAAGAAAAGAAGCTGCTCTTTGAAAATTTATTTTAAAATGAGTTTGAGAATGTTAATAAGCTTAATTACCAAAATTAGAAGAAAAAGCTTGCTTTTTGTGCATTCTCGTGGCAAGCCTGGTGGTGAGGAAACAACACGAGTGGAGTTACGGACCATGTTCCAGAGAAACTGGCTGCTTCTGTGTTTTTAGAGGACCTACATGCCCTATACTTCCTAGATCTAAAATTTGATATTAACATATCCATTGGTGTGTTGCCTTTTGTTCACCACTTTTCTTTTGGAGAAGAAAACTGCCAGAAAAAAGACAAGCAGGAAGCTGTTCTCTCCTAACCATTACTTTCTTCAGAGTGCACTGTGTAGGCCCTGGATGTCATACTCCTTCCTCAGTGTCCCTTTCACTTTTCAGTAAAATGCAGGGAACTGTTACCATTGGTCTGTTTGCGGGTGGGTGCTCAGTGTCCTTAAGCCCAGCTCAGCTATAGTCTCTCCATGTGAAGCTCCGTACAACCCTTAGACTCTTTCATCAGAGTAAGGAGGACAGTTCAGGGAAGTATAAGGAAGCTGACTTTCATCTTGGCTGCAGGACCACTGCAGGGGGACTCTGGGGAGACAGGCACACATGCAACTGTACTGAGACATAGTCATTTTTTGACCGCCTTGTGGGAGTTGGCTCTCTGCCTCAGTTGTGTCTTAACATTGGATTTCTCACTTCCTTCCAGAACTACAGTGCTTTCCTCATAAACTCACCCTGCTTGGCTGGGAAGTGACCTTGTGCCTTGAGTATTTCTGTAGCTATTGATTTTTTTATCACCAGATTGGGAGTAGGACTAATCTTGCTCCAGCTAGCTCAGCATACCCAAGGTCTTCTGCTGTCAAGGTCCGTGCATTGTCTATACTTCTGTGTTTACTTCACCCACTGGATTGAACTTTAATGCTGATAGCAGAACAAGAAGATTGACCAACACCAGATGGGGATCCTTGCAAGGTAGCCCCACAGTTCTATACCTTCCTTCAGTTCCAAGCTCACCAACGTGTATACCTCTCCCTCCATTTCGCGGCAGTGAAGGTATTTTAACAATCCCAGCATACCTTCCAGCCACATTGCCACCCTGGGTTATGTTGGGTTTCCATGTATCTAATCATGCAGAGAGAGTCATGAACTTCAAACAGAAAGGATGCACTATAAAGTTGTTCAGAAGGATCTGAGGGGAAATTCCAAGTGGCAATTAACAAGGGCCCATTAAAAACAGAAAACACAAAGCCTTATAAAATAACGGGTACAGATTACATTTTACAAGTGAGAAAATTGAAGCTGTAAGAGTTAGTGGTTACCCAACTGTATTTATGCACTTAGGATTAGAATATAGGCTTTCTGATTCCAAAGACCCTACATTTGGCCTCCAACGTAGCACCCTGAACTATTGTGTCCCATGAGTTCCCTCTATCCTTCAGATGTACTACAAGTATCCTGGATCAAGGCTCTACATCTCTTATTTAAAGGACGAGGAACAGACCTGAGCACTTGCATAGCAAACCCCCCTCATTTTACTGTTGAAGAAACTGAGGTGCTAAAAGGTGCAGTAACTTCTAAAAAAAAAAAAAAAAGTGAGCTAAAAACTGTTGGAATCAGGACAGAAGCTTCTTTTCCTGCAGGCCCAATTCTGAAGTTTTTGCATTGCCCCCAACATTTTCTCTACCTGTTTATTACAGTTCTTTAGCCAAATAGAAATATGCCAATGATTTCTATTTGACAGATATTTTAGTCCCAAGAAGATGTGTTTCTCAGAGAAGCCATGTGAAAGACATAGGGGAGATTGTATGAGAAACTATCTTCCTTCCCTGCTGTTTCACATGTAAATAATACTAAATGATTTTTCAGTATAAATCTGTGAGAACAAATGAAGGAGGGAAGGAATAAATAAATAGCAGTCCTATTTGAAGGAACGTTTAGAAAGTAAAAAACAGACTGTTAGAAAAATGGCGGAAGTCGAAGACCTTTCAGAGTGGAGTACTAAAGACAAGCACACTCATTCATCTTGAAAAATGTGCTGGTACTCGGGGACAGAAGCAGCCAAATCACAGTGAGTCAGACTGAGGTGCAACGTGTCCTACAGATTCGCTCCACAGGCCGAGGAAGGGATATCAGATCCCCCTGTCCGCACGTCTGATCTCTGATGTCAAGTGGGTGACTCTTCCACTTTCAGAGGAGAGGATGCAGTTATCCTTCGGAGACATTTGACCAGAGACCCTAGCTCACAGAGATCAGGTGGGGGCGGGGAGGCCCCAGGAAGCGCACAGGGCAATTAGGTAACAATCTGAGTACTGACAAGCGGAATCCCAAGCTCACTTCCTTTGTCAGGGTTCCCAAAGATCTGCCCAGTTCTCCTGGGCAGAGAGAGGTTGCTTCCTGGAAAGACTGGCCAGCTTCAGGTAGGAGTTTGGAATCCTTGATTGAAAAATCTCAGAGTTAAAGCTCACAGTGGAGTCCATCACGAGATTAGTCCTAGCTCTGCTCCCAGAACTTCTAGACAGTAGCTGCTTCACTTTTAGCTGAGGAGAGCCAAAGGCACGCACCCCACACCCTCACTGCCTTATGCACTTGTGCACAACTATCATGCCGACATTTCAACTTCTAGAAATTATCCGGGTTACATGTATACTGTACATGGACAAGTAAAAGGGGGTTCATGGATCGCTTCTTGCATGTGAAAAAGTGGGAACAATCTAAATATTCATTAACAGAGGATATTATGGAATGGAATGCACTGTTATTTTAATATAATATTATACAACTGTTAATCAAATATATGTGTGGTTCATGGTTAAATGTCCACTGATATGTTTTTTTTGGGGGCAGTGTCTGGCTTTGTAGTTCAGGCTGGCCCTGAGCTCACTGTGTAGCCCAGGCATGCCTGGAACGCAGGAATCTTCCTGTCTCTGCCTCCCAAGTGCTGGGATTATAGGCGTGAGCCACCACACCTGGCACTGTGGTGTGTGGTACTGATTGCTGGTGGGCGTGAGTCTCCACGCCCAGCATTGTATGTGGTTACTGGGGATCGAACTCAGGACCTTGAGCTTGTGAGGCAGGTGCTGGAACCACTGAGCTAAATTTCTGGCCCCCATGATATGTTAGTAATTAAAAAATAATTGAAGAAGTATGTGTTATACTTTAAAACATTTTGTCAAAAGTGAAAAAACAAAAAAATCCTGTTAGTTTGTATTTAAACACACACATGTTAAATATAGAAAGAAAAATCATTGGAGAATTAAACACTATTTAGAGTGAAAGGGGAATAATGGTAATGCAAAAGACGCTTGCTTTCCATTTTTCCTTCTCTTATTTTTTTGGTAGTACTTGGATTCAAATCCAGAGCACTGACATTGAGTTACAACACCAGCACTATGTTTCTGTTTCGTTTTTTAGAGACTTTATTTTAAAACAAAGTCTTGCTAAGTCTCAAAGTAGCCCAAGTAAGGGCTTGAACGTGTGGTCTTCCATCCTCAGTCTCCCAGAGTTCTGGGATTAGAGGCATGTGCCATGCACCCATTTTTTACAAGCTTGCTTTGCTTACTTTTGACACTTCTGACAAACATTTAAATTTAATCCATATGCACAATGGGCAAAAAGTGTTGGCAAACAGAACAATGCTTAGTTCAAGGTAGCAATCAATATTTTTTGCCTGAACAAATTATTTCTGAAAACTATCATTGTAAATAATTCAACCTCTGCTCAAAAAGCTATTGTTTTTTGTAAGCTTGCACTCTGTAGTTATTTTGTGAACATGTTAGTTTAATCTGGGTTCTTGAAGAGTTACAGAAGCACTTTTACTTGGTTTTATTAGACACGTCTGTCTGTTTAAACAGCATCATTAAAACCAAGAAACCAATAGGAGTGCAGAGCCAAGCTTCAATTATTACAGAGCCAATGACAGGACAAGAGAATCATCAGTTTCTGCACTTCTAGGAGGGCAGCGCAGAGCTCGGCTCAGATGTGTGTAGGTAAGTGGTGAATGACAGGCTCCCTAGCACACTTGTTTAGGCTCTGAGCCAGCGGCGCGAGGGCAGGAAACCAACATGCCTTCCGCCCTGGGCTGACACCGTCCCTGTCAGCAGACTCCGGAGGGAGCCTTGCACTGTGGGAGATTCTCCTTTCCTGTCCTGACTGCCCTGCAGCGCCAGGAGCGGCCACCCCAGGAAGCAGTAATTGATGATTTTGATTTACAAGAGAAGAACAACCAGGGGCCTGTTGCCTCGCCAGGGACAAACCCTTGGGTGGATGTGAACTGTGCTTTCTTAGTCAAAGTGACTTGACATGAGTGGCAAGTTTCACTTTTTTTTAAAAATTTCTTCTGTAGAAGAGAAATATGTTTGAAGATATAAGCAAAGGAATTTGCCACCATGTCCAATTTTGGGGAAATCATGTAATTTATTTTACAAGTTCTTCTATTTTACAAGTTCTTCTTTCACTTTCTGATCCATCTCCTGCATCTTTATTTTAATGCATACAAAATAATTAGAATTATTTAAGGTAGAACAAGATAAATGTTCCAAGCTTTCTCTTTGTGACTGATGATGTGGCCTAGGATGTGTTCAGTCCTGGAGATTTGGAAAACCTCAAGAACACTACTGGGAAAGTATGACTGTGTCCATTTTAAAAAACAGTCTAACTGAACCACAGTGGTGGCATGAAGTAATTTTCTCAAGTTCATGAACTAATACATGGCCAACCTGGGATTCTAATACTGCCATGTCTACCAGACACTGCTATAGTGATTCTGTTCTACTAGTTTCATCTCTTTTTACTCTTTTATTTTAGGACTAAATTGAGTATTTAATATTAAGTATGATTTATCCTTAAAAATTGGTAAATGATGAGTTATCTGATAGATTTTTTATCATTTGATAACTGATTGGGTTGGGATAAAGCAAAAAATTTCTCTATAGCTCTATTCAAAATTTAAGAAAGGCCCAGTCACAGATCTGTGCTGGGATTGCATTTTGTTTTTTTTTTTCAACTGAGAGATTAGCTGTGAATCAGTAGAAAAAGACCAGATCCAAGTCCTAATTTATGACGTCTTAAGTAATATCAGGAACATAGGTAAGTCATGATCTCCCTTATCCTCTTCTATCCCTCATATTATCTAGGGAATTGGGGGGGTGAGAATAGTGATCAGTAAGGCTCGTGTGCTGTTGTTTTTTCCCAGTGAAGAATCAAGTGAGGATGGAGAGAATCCATCATATTGTTTGGACTGTTTCATGGTACTGTGTATTTTTTTAACTAATGATTTTTTGCCACAGTTATACTATGGTGCCTTTTCTCAAAGGGCCCTGGTGGCTAATGTTCTACAATCACCTTACGAACTGCAGGCCACGTTTGGCTGACCCTTCATGGAGCGCCAGGTCTCGATCACCCTGTGTTCCCTCAGGCCTCACCTCCCCTTGACTGGCCTATGTTCTGGCCCTGCTGCAAACTTCATCCCAGCTGGAGCAAGAAGCACAGTGGAGAATTGATTTGTCTTGGCTGAGATACAGCTCAGTATTATTTTTACACTCTGGCATTTGCAGATAAAGAAAGTAATTTTTCCTATTCCCTCCCAGCTACTGTTTTTTTTTTTTTTTTTTGAGACAGAGTAGCACTTTGTAGTTCAGGCTGGCCCTAAACTCACTGTGTAGCCCAGGCTAACCTCAAACTCACAGCAGTCCTCCTGCCTCTGCCTCCCAAGTTCTGGCATTACAGGCATGAGTCATCATGCCCAGCATTGTGGTATGTGATACTGTGCACTGGTGGGCATGAGTCACTACACCTGGTTTTGTGGTATGTGGTTACTGGAGATCGAACCAGGGACCTTGTGCTTGCCAGGCAGATGACAGAACCACTGAGCTAAATCCATGGCCCTAAGTTACTCTTCAAAAACCTTTGACTCTTCAGTGATTCAGGAGGCAGCAAAATAAAATCTCTTGACCTAGCTTTTTAGCATCCTTCATTCAGCGGAAGGTGATTACCAACGACCAATCATTTAATTAACTGCCAGATCTCTCAGTTCTCACATTCTCATTCTTTTTGTCTTAACTATTTTATCAGCCATTTTGGGAGGGCAAACACTGAACTACTACCATGGTTTCTGGAGGAATGATATGGGATTGTTTTTTTTTTTTTTTTTTTCTGGAGACAGGGTCTTGCTTTGTAGTTCAAGCTGGCCCTGAGCTGCTCACTATGTAGCCCAGGCAAGCCTCGAACTCAGCAATCCTCCTGCCTCTGCCTCCCGAGTGCTGAGATTACAGGCATGAGCCAGATATGGGCTTGTATTTTGAAATGTATTTATTTTTAAAAAGGTAAAAACAATGCAAAACATTAAGAAACATTAAGGAGCTGTTTAATTCCACAAACTTTATATTTAGGTAAAACCCATTGAATGAAGCAGCTCTCTCTATGGTCATGTTTATATCAAGTTTTTCAATTAAATTTTTTTCTTACTTTTTTTTTTTGTGTGTGTGGTACCAGGGATTGAACTCGGGTCCTTGTGCATCCAAAGTTGGTGCGGTACCACTTGAGCTAAATCCCCAGCCCTCAATTAAATTTTCTTAATCAGCTGTCATCTTTGGTTTGGTCTTTCTCAGTCTCCTCCCCTCAGTAACATCCAATTACACTAGCTGAAAGTCACTTTATTTTTCTAAAAATCTCCATTATTATCTTATTTATAATTCATCCTATATTAATTCTTATCAAAATATTTGAATATCTTACCAAATAGACACAGTAAAAGTAAGTAATAATGTGAAAAATGTTTAGTAATACTGGTCTTTAGAGAAATGCCAATCAAAATAACAATGAAGTAACAGTAGATACCTAGTAGAATGGCTTAAAAATTGAAAATACCGGACCGGAGGGTTAGCTCAGTGGTTCCGGCGCCTGCCTCGCAAGCGCAAGGTCCTGAGTTCGATTCCTGGTAACCACATATAATGCTGGGCGTGGAGACTCACGCCCACCAACAATCAACACCGCATACCACAATGCCGGGCATGGTGGCTCACGCCTGTCATCCCAGCACTTGGGAGGCAGAGACAGGAGGATTGCTAAGTTTGCAGCGGCTTGCCTGGGCACCATAGTGAGCTCAGGGCCAGCCTGAACTACAAAGCGAGACCCTGTCTCAAAAAAAAAAAAAAAAATTGAAAATACCAAGTCCTTGTAAGGATGAGGAGCAACTGGAACTCTAATACCAGTTTTCCAAAATTTTACTAACACAAACATGTGCTTATCATTTGGCCCAGGGCTTTCCTAGCTAGACATTTGCACAAATAAAATAAATATTATGTTAACATAAAGATATAGGTAATTTTTTTATCATCCATATTAGAAAAAAATCCTAATGTTCTTCTATTGAGAGAGGTGTAAACTTTGTTATATTTATACTATGGAATATTAATAAGCAATAAAAGAATTGAACTACTAATATAATGCCTCAAAATGCAATATAGTACATGAAAAAGTGAGGCTCAAAAAGTTACATGCTGTATGTGTGTTTCCAGGGGCTGGAATCAAAAGATTGATTTTTACAAAGCAGCATAAGAAATATGGCGGTGATGGAACTAATATATAGCTGAATTGTGGTGGTGGTTACACAGTGACATAGAGTTTTCAAAATTAACATAAAAAGGAAAATTTTACTAGGCATAAATTAGCACTTTAAATAAAAGAAAAAGATAAGCATTCTCTTTGGGAGAAGTTGCTGGTGTGCCATGAGTGAAAAAGATAAAATGGTTCCCTGCTTGGTAGAATCTTCTATCTTCATTTTGTGGTCACTTTGTCCTCTGTCCACTGTCAGCACTAAATTCATGTTCTTTTCATATCCTGCCTACTTTAACCTTCTAAATCAAATGCTCTGTCCCCCAATTCTCCTCTGCAATCCATTTTCAATCATGCTGCCAAAGGAATCTTTTTATAATATGCAAGGGCTGATCAAAATGTGGTTTGTTCACATAAAAAGTTTATTACAGTAAATGAGACATTTCTGTTAATCCCCTTCATTTTTCCCCTCTCCTCAAACACACTTATACCATCATTCTTGTCACTTTATGAAGCAGTTCTGCAAGTCCTTTTTCCCTGTTTTTATAAGCTGTGATCATAGGGTGAATGCAGTGGTTGAGTATTTTCCAACAAAATAAGTTCATAAAACATTTCAGTGTGTCTTATTGACCTCATTTGCTGGATCTGGCACCATATGATTCCTGATTTTTCTCCAAAATCAAAATGATCATAAGAGGTAGATATTATGAATTGAGTCAAAACATAGACAGCCACAACAGTGTGACTAAAGACGCTCATGAAAGAGGACTCCCAGGACTCCTGTAGAAATTGGCAAGAATTATAGGATAAGTATGTTTGAAATGAGAGGGTGTATTTTGAAGGAGATAACTAGCAACATGTGTTTTAGTGTAATAAATTATCTGTAAACACTCACCATATATTTTGACCACATCTTGTAAACAGAGTTATGCTTCTTCCTTGTGATAATGGACAATCTGTATGAGCTCTAGGCCCTACACTGTTTAGAATACTTTCATTTGTTTGGAAACTCCATCATTATGAAGCTTACCCACTCAGGAAGAAGCTACAAACTCACATTTCTGCATCCCTTGCAGCTATGATACTCGCTGAGATGGTGGTCTGCCAAACACTGTATGAGACTGACTTGAAAGAACACAGTGAGGAAGGAGCCATTGTGTGAAACTCATTTCTTTTGAGGTGATAGACATGGCTTTCTTGGAGCATTGGTATAGGTCTTCCCACACCTACTCAGGGTCACTGATGTGGTTGCTGGAGTATGTGTTCAAAGGAGGTTTTTGCTAGAGCCTCTGAGTCTGGACTCATTCCCCCCCCATGGTGTCTCTGAATCTGAGAACTAAATGTCCTTGACTCGTAAATCCTTTCTCCTTAACCAAGAGTG
The DNA here is from genome assembly GCA_004025085.1 of Thryonomys swinderianus. NCBI lineage: Eukaryota > Metazoa > Chordata > Mammalia > Rodentia > Thryonomyidae > Thryonomys > Thryonomys swinderianus. Next base: position 29,714 of record PVIC010003863.1, on the reverse strand, counting down.
TTTCCTCTTTTTTATTTGCTTAGTGGGCTTCTGAACCTCTATTAATATACGTTCAGTGACTTCTCATCATTTTAGAAAAAAATCAGTAATTTTGACAATGGTATCTATGGCCATCATATGGCTCAAATATAACCTCCTATCTCTGCTGTCTTCACGTGCCCTTTGCTTTTTGTCACCCTAGGCTTGTTCCTTATCCAACACCACATTTCCCTTTTTGCTTTCATACCTGGAATATGTTATTCTCTTTTGGGTAATTTTTTGTAACGGTTTCTTACTACTTTCCTGCTCTCTTCTCATGCTGTCCCTGTTCACCCCTGAGCTATTTTCATCCTTCAAAACTCATCTCAAATATTACTAGGACAGATCCTCTTTGTGAAGCCTGCCTGGACATCTTTACCATAGTCTCTGTTCCCCTGGCTTTATGATTCCTCTTCTCTGAGAACTTCTCATGTTATATCACGAAGTTTTGCTCATTATCTATTTATTCAATAATACTTATTAAGCAAATTCTGTGTGCCAGACACAGAGCTGTGATGAGTAGAAGTAAGCTAGGTAATGAATAGAGAAGAGTGTGTTTCCCACAGAGATCAGCATGGAAAACCGGCAGGTGGGCTCATGGAGAGTGCGAAAATCTACAAGAGAGTGAAATTCTGCTAGGGTTGGAGAGCAAATGTGTCCACTTCAGTTGTTTGTAAACAATTTGAAGTAGGAAGCAAGTTTCAGTCATTTCTGTGTCTTTGGTGTAGTCTAACCAAGCACAGGTCAGGCATTCAATGAAAGTTTGTTGAATTAATAAATGAATGACTTTCATCTGATGCTTGAATTGGAAGGAAAATTTAGGCTTAATTCTTGTTCATCAATTCAGGACCGATATATAGGAAATGCCTATAATTATCAAGCAAAATTTCCTATTTACTCACCCTAGTAACCCAGCATTGCATTGATATAATAGTGTTAGATCAACTTCAGAAGTGTCTTCTTGGATAATTATTCAGGTGCCCTCAGTTTACTCAGCTCTAAGAGCCTGTTACAGCAAATATCTCCAATCTGCCTTTTCATCTGATCCTGTCATCATAATAGCCTCAGAAATCAGCTCTCTCGTATGTGTTATCATTACAGCTCAGGCAAAAAGAGGCAAAATAATTTTCTGATCACAACACAGAAAATCAGTGTCATAATTAGGAGACATTCTTTCATAGACTTCTCACAAGCAACTAGCATCTTTTAATAAAAGAAGTATCAAGTAAAGCAGGGGCTGCATGCAGCCATGTGATCACCTGCAATAGCCCTACATCCACAGCACACAGAAAACAAGTTTCCTGGCGAGCTATAACTGGAGGCACTGAGCTTTAATATTACCCACAGAATTTGAAATTAAATGCCTGCCGTTGCTACTTTGGACAGTTCTGAAAATCCTCTTGCCATCAGATAGCAGTATCTTTCCTTTGATTTGGTACCACAGTTAAGCTGAATTTTAATCACCTCCTTAATGCTTAACTTCACAGAAAAACAGAGTGAATATTAGAAATATTTTTCTGATGTTTTCAATGAACCAGAGGCATAGACTTTGGTATCATCTTCAGCCAAGGACAAATTGTAATTGGCTAGACTAGCAAATTGCTGCTTCTTATTGGAAACTGCCATCAGCACATTAGATGGGAAACAAAACTCTTACTGTGTGATGTGATGTGGTTCTTTACTGTGCAGCTGGAAGTGCCAAGTTGTTTTTCTAAACTAATTTTTATAGGGATAATTCAGTTTGTGATACTGAAGGATATAAATTTCAGAGATTACTGGGGATGATTCAGCTTTCATTTTTTTTTTTTTTTTGGTTCAACTCCTGCGATTGCCTTTTCTTCCTCCCTCCTTAAACAGGCGCTGGCACATCCATCTTGTTGGAGCCTCCTCAGAGGATATAAATGAGCAGACTTCCTTAAGAGGAAAGTGAGAATTGAAAGGAGGGATACACCATCATCACACACATTACCCCCCCCATGACAGACATAAGACTCTATATTGGCACCATTAATCACAGTGGGGCCCGTGGCTGTTTGCTACCCAGCTTTCACGAGACATGGTTCCATGTGTCTGTGGAGCTCATTTTTGGAAGTTAAAGATGGTTGGCTCTGTGCTCCATTTCAGTGGGGACTTTAGGCAATAGGATTCTCTTTACCAACCCAAACACAGGCAACTCAGAACTATTTTCTAATTAAGAATGTGCTGTTAGGGGCTGGAGGGTTAGCTCAGTGGTTCCGGCGCCTGCCTCGCAAGCGCAAGGTCCTGAGTTCGATCCCCAGTAACCACATATAATGCTGGGCGTGGAGACACGCCCACCAACAATCAACACCGCATACCACAATGCCGGACATGGTGGCTCATGCCTGTAATCCCAGCACTCAGGAGGCAGAGACAGGAGGATTGCTGAGTTCGCGGTGGCTTGCCTGGGCACCATAGTGAGCTCACGGCCAGCCTGAACTACAAAGCGAGACCCTGTCTCAAAAAGCAAAAAAAAAAAAAAAAAAAAAGAATGTGCTGTTAAAAGTTTCCAACACAGATAAAAATAGTTTTGAGGTGGAACCAACCATTTTTAAATTTATGAGTATGTATTTGCAGTACATGCTGTTTATAATCATATTGGGGAGCAGGTACATGTATCTAACCCAGCCTGGTTTAAAAAAAAAAAATCCTGTTATTCCCTCTCACCTCCCTCCTCACTCTTTTAAATCACCTTCCTGCATTTTCATTCTGGTTAATTATTAATTTATTGCAGGTTTATGACATATAATATTTACATTCACTTAGGTTAACAGGTCCCTGTACATCACATATCTTTATTCTATTTATTTCCCCTCCCCCTCTCCTTTTGCCTACATTTTCTTGGACCCCGGCCATTCTACTCCTTGATGCAAATGATTAACTAACTGTAATAATCCAGCACAGTACTATGAGGCCTTTCATTACTTACTTTCTTCTACATCTGTATCAGAGATAAGCATTATACAGTGGCATCATCATACAGCAGAAATAACTAAGTGTGGAGGGAGGTTTGTTGTGCAGATCAGGGTTTACTAATATTGGGACAAAATTATGTGGTAATGGACATTGTCCATGAAACTTGATGTTTGCCAATTTCTAAGGACAGTCTTGTCCTCAAAAAAGATCCCAAGAGTTAAGCTTCACAGTGCCACCCCAGGATCATAGGTTCTAATCTTCTCAACTCTGTCCTTTCAGTCAGTGAGCTTTGATGTCAGGTTGCTCAGATTTCTACCTTGTCCTCACTACTTCCTACTGCACTCTTGTGTAGACTTGAGGACATATTTGCCCTTAATTCCATTTTCTCTGGAATAGAGATGCCAATTGTATCTACTTCATTTCTGTGAGAATTACATTAGCCTTGCCAGATACTTACCACTCAGCGCCTGGCATATGGCAGGGGTTCAATAGCGGTTTTCTTGATCTTTTAACATATCTACAAATTGAAGACAGATACCTCAGTCCTGTGGTTGGGTTTGCTTTAACTGCCCTCAATCTTTTTGATGATCAAAGCTGCCTATCTGTGGTTCCTAGAGTGTTTTGCAGGTATTTGGTAGTAAGTGAATTTATTGCCCAATATTGTTATTGGTATGGTGTCTGCAGGATAAAGGGGCCTGAAGAAATGTTCGAGAGGTTCACTACATTAGACAAACTATGGGATGAATGTGTTTGTGTGTGTTTGTGTGTATGTACAAGAGATTAAATATATGTAAGATGTGAAATTGAAGATCAAAAACTTAGAATTATTTTGTGTGAGGTTTGATTATTTAATTAAAAGCTAAGTGTTATTGAAGAAATAAAGTATGAAATTCTTGGTTTTCAAAGGGCACAAAGATTGTAGCATGAAATCACCCTGTAGAGCAAGGGCTGAGGTTGATGTACACAGGCTGCTCATCAATTACCTAGGCGTTTATATAGATACAGATCTGAGCAGAACGGTGTAATTATTTGTTCATCTGAATGATTGATTGTAGAATCCTTGAAAGGAAGAGTATGGCTTTGTCACTGAATCTACAATGTCGGCCTAATCCTGGGGTGGGTAGTAGGTGCTCACTAAGTGTAGGTTAAAAGAATGAAAGAATAACTGGGGCTTGAAAGGAGAGACTCCTGGTGAGTGAAATGGAGGCTATCAGAGGTCATGTGCTGACTACTCTTGAGAGAACTCTTTCTGTTACTGCTACCCTCAAGAAATCAACATGAGGTCAGTCTGTCTTGGTATTTGTATTCTCTTGGGAACTTAGCAACTCTTTTTTGTGAATAGAAATAATCTTCTGTTTTGGAAGTAATTAATACAACAAATCTAGAGATGGAATAAGGTCCTATGAGGTCTGGAGTGTCATTATATCATTATTGGTTGCACCTTATCCATTGTAAGACTGTGCTTCATTATGGTGACTGACTCAGAGAATCAAAGGTGTTGCCAGGGCCCTCAGTCATATTTTAGAATCATCGACTTATTTTCCTAGTAAATTTTTATTTTTGTCAGAGACATTCCCCATGCAGACTATGGAAGTGTCTAAATTAATGGAACAGACTTGGTTGAGGACAGAAATCATAGGCAGGGTTCCTACTCTTGTGAGCAACAATTTGAAGAGGCTGATAGTCCTTTTCATCCTGATAAGGTAATTCTGAACAGTGCATCAGTGGTTCTCCCATAGTACACTGTCATGGGGACAGTTAAGGAAGACTTTTTATACATAAACATCTTAAATGGCCTGAACCTGTCTCCTTAATGATGAAACAATAATATGAATGAACCAATCTGAGGTTGCATTAAAGTTACTCTCAGAAAGTTTCTGTGTCCTCCAGAAATCGATGTACTTTCGGAAGTCTTTGCTAGGTCTAAACTGATAATGAAAGCCACATCAAGCGTACTGCTGGGACACTAGTTATAGAGGTAAAGTTGGAATTTCCCAATGGTTAATGGTATGCAAATATCATAGACGACAGGCTGGAAAATTTTCCATGCATTCACTGTGTGAGACCATGTAGCTTTCTTTGCTCCCTTCGGGTTTCAGTTAAAACTTAACGATCACTTTAGCTAATTGGAACTAGTCCAGTAATTCAGAGATCAAGAACAGTGAGCCTTTTTAATGACAGCGATCACATTTCGAACCTATAATTTCCTGTTTCTTTTTTATGATAATGAACACGCATATTGGTGAAACTCCATTGGAGAGGTTAAAACCTGTCTGGAGGAACCTATGCTGCACAATCGGGACTGTTCTCTCATCTGTGAAATGAGCGCTGGACCAGATGATTACTTGGTGTCCTTGCTTCTGACATCCTAAGGGTCCAAGATTTTCTGTCCCGTGAGCTTCATTTCTAGGGATAGCTGTAGAACCAGGTGAACATGCCTTGGCAGGAGGATGATATATTCACCTTTATGAGACCAAGAAGTCTTTAATTGGTTGATTGATTGACTAACAGTAAGACTATATTTTCATTAAATGCATATTTTCAGGCGCCCTGGGCGCTCTTCACAGCGTATTGGCAATTACAAGGGATCAGTAACGCCGACATCACCGATCTGGAATGTCCTGAAGGAAAGTACCTCGAAGATCCTCTCTTTCTTCCCACCCTCATGCTCTTGCCATTCCCATCCTCACAGTTCAATTTCTTGATTGACTCATTCAGAATAATTTCTGTCTTACAGACCAGCTCCTCACTGTGGGTGGATTGTAATTTACACAATTCAAGTCCATTCAAAACTGAGTCATAAAATCCGAAGGTTGGAAGATATATCTGTTCTTCCACTATGTTCAGTTCTCTGAGACTTTCTGTTCAGTCCTGGAATGTGGATCAAGATTCCAGGCACAGATGCCAGTTGAACCAACAAATACTCCACTGCTAGCTTCTCCTTTGGACTCTGTGTAGTTAGCCAGCATTCTGGACCTGGCTAGATTTTCTTCAGTCAGAGGAGAGGAAAGTAACACTCGGGAGAGGAGTGTTTTATATCTTCCTAAGAGGATTGGAGATTGGACTAGAGTAGGGAGAATGAAGTGTAGTCTACAGTAACATGAGATATAATTTAAATCCTGTGAAGGTGGGCTTTAGCCACACAAAAATTTGCACTGAGAAATGTGTAAACTGGTCCTCTTTTTCAAATCAGTCATTTACTAGTTAAAAAGACATTTTAGATTAGGAGGCAGAGGACAAAGGTATAAATATTATTGCTCCAAAATATTGATTTTCCATAAAATAACAAGGTCTAAAAATCTAGTGAGATGATACCCTATGAAAAAGAAATGTAAATCTTGAGTATCTCTTTAGCAGGTAGAAATAAAACACATGATTTTCAATAGTAGACTTTTGGTTATGGGGTTTTAAGTAGTAAATAACATAAAGCCAGACTCTTTTGGCTGGGGCTTTAGCTCAGTGGTTCTGGCATCTGCCTGGCAAGCACAAGGTTCTGAGTTTGATTCCTGGTGCCACATATCATACTGCTGGGCGTGGTGGCTCATGCCTGTAATCCTAGCACTTGGGAGGCAGAGGCAGGAGGATTGCTGTAAGTTCAAGGCCTGCTTGGGCTACAAAAAAAAAAAAAAAGGCTAGACTGTTTTAACAGGCTTTCCTAGGAGAGGTAACACGTACATTTTTAATGTCTTTTAACAAAAACAGAAGTGTACATAAGATGGAAAAAGGAAAATAGAGCAGGCATCATTCTGACCATGTTTTCTTTTTCTTGTTGCAACGAAAGGTAACTATTTTGTAAAATGAAACAGAATCTAATCATACATTGTGTTTTTATAAAGTAGCAGAATGTAATATTTACAAAGGTGATGAAGATATATGTGTCAAAGTGTAGTCAAACATGACAGCCATTAAATGCTTGGGTGGAAAATGATCATTAATTACACAGGACATTAGATGCAGTCAGATTGAGAAGGATTATTGAGCAATTCAACCAAATTATTCTCAAGGCTAGATTTATGGTATACCAGTAAATACAGTCCAACTGTACCTTTTTCTGCCTCATTCAGACCTTGGATACTAACAATGTTAAATTTGCCAACTATCCCCTGTGAAAACTGGTTGGGTCTCTTTTTTTTTTTTTTTTTTGAGACAGGGTCTCACTTTGTAGTTCAGTCTGGCTCTGAGCTCACTATGTAGCCTAGGCAAGCTTCAAACTCAGCAATCCTCCTGCCTCTGCCTCCCGAGTGCTGGGATTACAGGCGTGAGCCACCACGCCCGGCACTGTGGTATGTGGTATTGATTGCTGGTGGGCGTGAGTCTCCATGCCCAGCATTATATGTGGTTACTGGGGATCAAACTCAGTTCCTTGCGCTTGCGAGGCAGGCGCCAGAACCACTGAGCTAACCCTCCAGCCCTGGTTGGGTCTCTTTGAAAGGAGCATTCTCCTGACCACTGAGACTTTGTTGGGGGTATGAGCTGTCAGAGTGGTTACTGATCTTTAAAAACAAGGAGCTCTCAAAAGCTCCCTGTGTAGGGCTGGAGATTTAGCTCAGTGGTTCTGGCCCCTGCCTCGCAAGCGCAAGGTCCTGAGTTCGATCCCGGTAACCACATACAATGTTGGACGTGGTGACTCACGCCCACCAGCCATCAATACCACACACCACAGTGCTGGGTGTGGTGGCTCACGCCTGTCATCCCAGCACTCAGGAGGCTGAGACAGGAGGATTGCTGCGTTGGAGGCTTTGCCTGGGCTCCATAGTGAGCTCAGGGCCAGCCTGAACTACAAAGCGAGACCCTGTCTCAAAAAAAGAAAGAAAAAAAAAAAAGCTCCCTGTGTAGGAAGGCTGACACTGTTGCAGCAAGCAATACAGGAAAAGGAAAAATAGGCAGAGGTTTGTGTCAGCTTTGGGTCTCAGGCTTTGGAGCCGCAGTTCTCTTTCCTGGAAGAGATTAGCAAGAACAAAGCAGTCAGTCCTCGGACCAGGCACTCCGAGAGAATTATGGGCCAAGTGAATGCAATGAGGTCCAAAGTAGCAGTACTATACCTCATGTCATCTTTGCAATGACCCAGATGAGGTAATTAGCAGATTCTTTTCCATGCCCTCTTTTTCCTTTTTTGTCATCTTCCTCCTCTTTCTGCTGTTCCTCCTCTACCTCCTCCTCTTCTTCCTTTTCTTTCTTCTTTTCCCTTCACTTTACCTATCGTGCTTTAAGAGGCTGGGTGACATAGTTACCATATGAACCAAGGTCATATTTTTGCAAGGACAGCTAACCGTATCAGTTTGCTTGTGATTTTTTTTTAAAGGACCACAAAAGGATTTATTAGGCAGAACTTTAAAAGTGCACGTTCAAAGAAGTAGAGTTTGACTCCTCAAAAAAGAACACATATTTTGGGCCCGGAAATATTGATATGGTTTTGGCAATGGAGTATGTGAATCTATAGAAAATTTAGACTTGATTTATAGGAGGAAATTAATGACATCCACAAATGAAGAGATTATGGCTCATTTTACAGATGAAAATATGGTTTACCTATGATTGAAGAAACTCCTAAGCTACTTGACTTTCAATGCTAAAATGGGGACAGTCCTATGAGGATGGAGACCATCTATCCTAATAAAGTGATACTTGCAGGACTCAGCTTCCGAGTCTGAGTTAATATTCTCAGCTAATTCCTTTCTCTCTAAGTCAGAGTTATGTTCAGCCAAGAAGGCAATGGATACAAATAAGAAGCACCTGCAACAAAAGGGTCTTTGTTCAAGGCTTAGCCAAGTGCTGAGCAGAACAGTTAGCAAGAAGAACTTACTGTTGCATCAAGTATGGATGAATTTAGGGGTATGGCGGTGGTGGGGGCGGGGCAGGTGTAGCTCAGAGGAAGAGCACATGACTGAGCACAGGCAAAGCTCTGGGCTCACCTCACTGCAAATAAAAGAGCCAGTGGTATCATACTTGTGCTTTATGTCATTGGTCACCTTTAAAACTAATGCAATATTTAATAACATAGCCAATGATAATGATTTTAAACGATGGGATTTTACACCAGTTCCTTTTTATTAGGTTTGCATATCCCTGAGAGTGGTTTCAGTGATTGTCCTGTTGACTCAGGAAAGGGCAGCTGCTGGGCTGATCCTTGTGGACTGCCTGTGGTGCTCCAGCTTCCTAAAGTGAGGTGAAGTAGAGCTGCACAGAAGAGAGATTCTGGAGTTCATCGTGTACCCACTCTTTTGACTCCTTTGCTTATTTTGTTTGCTTGATGCCTTGGCAAGTTGACTCAATTTTTTTTTTTTTTTTTTTTTGCTTTTTGGAGACAGGGTCTCGCGTTATAGTTCAGGCTGGCCCTGAGCTCACTATGGTGCCCAGGCAAGCCGCCGCAAACTCAGCAATCCTCCTGTCTCTGCCTCCCGAGTGCTGGGATGACAGGTGTGAGCCACCACATCCGGCATTGTAGTATGCGGTGTTGATTGTTGGTGGATGTGTCTCCACGCCCAGCATTATATGTGGTTACCGGGGATCGAACTCAGGTCCTTGCACTTGTGAGGCAGGCACCAGAACCACTGAGCTAACCCTCCAGCCCAAGTTGACTTAAATTTTATGAGCTTTAGTTGATTTTTCATTTTTAAATTGGGGATTAAAATCATTATAGAAGATTTTAGCCTATTAACACAGCTATCACAAAGTACTGTAGATGGGGTGAATCCTAACCAAAACAGATTTCTCACTGGTATCTGCTTCTGAGGTTTCTTGTGGGGCTCTTTTGTAAAAACTCTAATATCCTTCAGGAGGGCTTGCTCTGTCCATCCTCACCACCTCCCAAAGGCCTACTTCCTAATATCATCATGAATTCTGAAGGACCATCAACATCTATTGTATAGCTCAGAATTAAAGAGTAAAGTTTAGAAAAAATGTACACTAAGCTTGTAGCACATGCTAAAACCTCAACAAATGAGAATTTCCCATATTATTACAGAATTTGAAGCACAGAACTGATGTTTCAAAATAGAGGCTTGAAATCTTCATTTTTAATAATTAAAACTATTTCCCTATGTTGGATTTATCATTTTAGCCCAAGGCTGACACCTTGTGGATTTCTCTGATACTCATGAGTTTAAGTCTATGTACTGTATCAAATTCTTTCTAGAGGCTAAACATCAACGAGGATTAAAGGAAATATAGACGCTATTTAAGTCAAAGAAAAACCAGGCAAAGCGAAAAATTAACTTAATTTTTGGAATATTTTTGGGAGATTATTTCAGAATTTAATTTAAATTGCTACCGCTCTTATTATCATTTTTTATTTAGGGTTTTCCAAGCAAAAACATCAGTTCAGAATTGTAAGGCTTCTCTGCTCTCTTTACACCAATCATGGACCGCTCAGACCTTACTCAGAGCCTGACGTAAGGCCTCGGACTCCGCTCACACCCCCCACTTCCCAAACAGTTCTGCCCTCCGTGTGAGCCCACCCACGGGCTCAGTGTCCGTCCCACCGACAAGAGCAGCACCTGGAAGGCAGGTGCGAAATGCAAAGGTAGGACCCTTTCCTCAAGCATCGCTGACTCTCAGGATGGCAGCAGCAAAGCATGCAGCCATGTGCAGGACTCTTTCAAGCACGGACCGACCTTCTCGGATGGTCTCTTGGTACTTTTAGAAATATTTATCTATTTCTGGAATATAAATAAAATACCTTTTGAAAATAAAATATCTTTTTTAATATTATTCGAATCACTGAGACCGATTTTTCCTTCTTCAGAGCTCTTCCCTTAAAGCAAGTAGGCAGAAGTTTTATTTAGGTCGTGTTTCCATGTGGAGGAGCTTTGGCTGTGGGACAGGGACTGGATGATGGTGACCTGCCTTGCAGTCGCACCAGAGTAATAAGCCTTCTGTTTGTACTTATATTTGTATGATTACATGGAGAAGGCTTGGAAGGTTCCTAAAGCAGATGATGATGGAGAGATTACATTACCCATCATAGGACCCCTGGGTAGGTTCACATTCATCAGGGTAGAGCCTGGGCTTGACTTTGAACCACACTGATGTACACGGTTTTGGATTCACACTCTGGGAGAGAATCAGAAATCAGTTCCTGGAAGAGACAGCAGTGATGGAGACTGGCCAATAGACGCATTGACCTTGGTTTAGAATGATCATTTAATCTGAGTCAAAATTACAGAGGATCTTGATAGGATCACTTACTGTTGCACTGAGACGTCTAACAAGCGCTAAATATCTATCGATTCAATGGAGCTAAGATTCTCCAAATAGTTGTGTAGTCATTTGAGAACCTGGATGTTATTGATCATGGCTATTTTCCAGCCTAGATCTGGCAGACATTTATGGGACACAAGTTGAGTTGTGTGCATAAAACAGATAATTTCAGCCAGGCGTGGTGGCTCACACCTGTCATCCCAGCACTCAGGAGGCAGAGGCAGGAGGATTGCTGAGTTCAAGGTTTGCCTGGGCTACAGAGTGAGCTAGGGGCCAGCCTGAACTACAAAGTGAGACCTGTCTCAAAAAAAAAACCAGATAATTTCAAATGATGGACACTAAGGACATTCACCTTTCTCATTTTTGCTTCCTCTCACGCGTAATTGCACTTGATGCCATAGGGATATTGACCTACACTTGTGGGGTGCTCCACTCTCTGTCTCGCAAGCAGGTCTTTGCTTGAGTTGCCTACTCTGCTTGTGTTGCCCTTGTACAGTCTCATCCTGCCAAGACCTGCCCATCCTTTAAGATGCATTGCAGGTACCATCTCCTAGCTCACTCACTATAATTGTATTATTATTATTAATTATTATTATTATCATCATTAATGAGAACATAAAAGAAAGAGGTTTATTTAGGGTTGACAAGGATGGCAATCTGGGGACCAATAGATTTGAGCACTCTTGGGTCTATGCTCTGATGCTGCACAAAGTGGAAGTCATACTTAAAACAAAAGCACAGAGAAAAACTGAGGGAGCACCCATTAGTTGTTAGGGTGTTAGATTGGTGCTGGCAGAGGATAAGTTGTTCTATTATTGGCAACAGTCTCTGGGCAGTTTCTCATAAAGAGAGAGGAATGTTTCAGTGGGACAGTTTTGCAGAGAACAGCAAGCAGTATTCCAGGGAATGCTGATTTGGCATACTCTAAGAAGTCAGCTTACATCTTGGCATGTATAGGCAAGTGTCAGGGTAAAAAGCTTGAGTATGGATGTACCTGAAGCTCACCCAACCAGCACCTCCTAACTCCATTTTTAGGGGTCTGAACTAAAATGATTCCTTTCTTTCTAACACATTTGCAGACTCTGGCACAAGTAATCCCACCTGAGGTTGAACAAGGTGCGACTCTGTCCTAATCCATACTCCCAACAAGTAACCTTTTCAGTTTATCTAGTGCCACAAGTTTCAAATGTTTGTGCTGATTGTTGGTGGTGTTGTGAGATGGCTTCCTGCTTAATGCTGAAGTGCTGTTTAGTATCCTAGAGTAAAGAAAGATAGATGTTGTCATCTTGACCTTGGGCTTCCAGCCTCTAGAACTGTGAGAAGTAAATGTCTCTTCTTTATAATCTGCCTGGCCCTTTTTTGTTGTAGCAGCAGGAATGGACTGAGATGCACAGTCTCAGTCTGTGCTACTCTGTGCTAGGAAACGCACAGAGTATGCTGTTTTCTGGGCATTGTCTGCCTCCTGCCCTTCTCCAACTTAGCATAAAGTAAGTCCCCCTGGCTAAGCCCCCCAAGGGCACACATGCTGACACAGCCCTGCCTTGCCAGTCTTGCCCGTGGAAGAAGGGGAAGAGGAGGTCCCTGAGGTGTCCTCATTCAAGTACTTGAGCTAGATTGATGGTTGGGGAATAAGGACCTTCTTTCATAACTTGGAAAATTTAGTGGAAAAATATAATGTCCGTTTATTCAGTGTATAGAATGTAGATTAGTTATAGAGATTTATGAAAAACAGCACCTGGAGATTCAAGACTGAATAAATATCTACAATTCTTTTTATAACATGAAGCTCTGTGAGTCTAATACAAAAGGAGGTAGATGTATACTTTTGCTTAACATTACTAATGGTTTGGAAACCTCAAACTTCTTAAGTGCCATAGCTAATATTGTATTTTTTCTAAGCATGCACAAATTAATATCACAGGACAAATAATAATGCAGATCATATTTACTGAAAAAGGCAGCTTTTGAGTTAACTCAAACATGATTTTTTTCTTTGTGGCTACATGAAGAATAATGAAAGTACATTGTTGGAGACTGTAGGAATTTTTCTGATCATATTCCTCCAGCCTACCTTCCTAGCTTTTCATCCAACCATTTATCAAACACCTGACCCCTCCTTCCCCAGCTCACTGTTTCCATTTCAAGGCTCTGGGATAGAGAGGTTTATGATTCCAATACTCTGAATCATTGCATATAAATTTGTTTCCCTATCTTTTTCTCTTTCATGTAAGCCCATATTTCAAAACCTGGTGCATAACAGCAAATTAATACATGCCTACTAAATGGGCTGACGCATACATCTATTGGAGCTGTAATGATTTTTGTGGGCACAGTAAGAGGAGCCACTGGATGACATTCTTGTTTTAGCAACCAGTCTTGAAGTCAGTTCCCTAAACAGATCATTTAAAGTTTTGCATAATTATAATACTCCATATGAATTGTATATGTCTATCATCATGAGAGAAGGCCTTTTCTTCTCCTAGGTGTTCAATATACCAAATGAGCAAGTACAGGTATAATTTGGAAAACTGTTTTCTCAATATCTCACATTTAATGTCACAGATAAAAATATTCTGATTTGCAGTTTGCAAATGAGTAACATTGCTTCTGCTGTGAAGATTCTGTTGGTGCTTTGAATGAGAGATCTGAAATGTAATGCTTATATTAAAGGCATTCTGTGGTACTTTATTAATTACAAAATTTTACTTTTTATTCCTACCCTTAACAACCTAATCAAATATAAAAATTCTGTAAAGGATGTACTTTCTGAATTTTCAGTACTTCTCATTGCTTCATCCAGACTTACATCAGCATCGCCAACAATAGCAAAAAAGAAAAAAAAGAGTAAATTGGTTTGTTTTCTCCTTATCCTGCCTTTGCAATTATAGAGTCTCACTTCTGAAAGAGATTTCAAACATGGCGCCTCTGCTGGACTGAAGTCTGACTGGGTAACACTCATTCTAGCCAGTTGCCTCCTCAACAGTCACACACCTATAACTTGTTCAAAGATGCTGTTAAAATTTTGCTTGTGGAGGGAGGTACAAGCTCAGGGCCATTCTTTTCTACCTGCAGGAGAGACCATTTCCCAGCTTTTATTCTCTAATCAACTGGATTGCCAATTGATGGGGGCCAGAGAGTTGCCAGGGAAGGGGTAGGCTGCACGGACAAATATTGCAGTAAATATAAAATGATTTTCAGGCTGGGCGTGGTGGCTCACGCCTGTAACCCCAGCACTCAGGAGGCAGAGACAGGAGGACTGCTGAGTTCCAGGCTTGCCTGGACTACATAGTGAGCTCGGAGCCAGCCTGAACTACAAAGCGAGACCCTGTCTCAAAAAAAAAAAAAAAGAAAGAAATTTGCTCGGCTTTCCTGCACATATTTGTTTGTTTGTGATGAATAATCTCTTTATGGACAGTTTTCACATTTTAGCATGCAACGGAATCAGCTGCATGACTTGCTAAAAGAGAGACAGCCAGGCCCCAGCCTCAGAGGCTCCGGTTCGGTTGGCACAGAGCAGGGACCCGGAATCTGCATTTTCCCTGGGGCTGTGAGGACGCTGGTGAGGACGCTGGTGTGTAGGCCCTGACACCAGGACCTCTGAGCCCTGACAGGATTCCAGCGGCTTTCCTGTCCCCTCCACCTGCCTGTGGCTGAAGTGGTGCCATCTACTGGCAATCAGAGAAAATAATTCACCCAAAAGAGAGCTTTTTAAAGAAATTAAATCCTGAGGATCCCGTCAAGATCTTGTGAATATTTGTGATTTTTATGAAATATAAATACACAGAAGATTTTTTATCACAATAATGACATCTTGATTGGAGTATTTCCAAGAAAGGGAAGTGCTCAGAGGGTTCTGAGTTCCGTTTATAGCTAAATGTGCCAAAGCTCTGTGGCCACTGAATGCTGCTGGTTACTTGGCGGTTTCTAGCACAATGGGATAAATTTTTATTTCTTCGGAATTGCTGTTTATTCTGTATAATGAGCAGAGGTGAGATGTTCAGAAGATAGTCGCTAAGATTTTGTGGTTCTACTCAAGAGTTATTTTACTTAGGTTAGCCTCTGACAGGAGAATCATATGTAGAATGAAGAAATGTTCTTTGACAATATAATGACATTTTCATTGTATAAAAACTAATGTGAATGTTTTGAGGGCTCTCAGATGACAATTTCTATATAAATGTGACAATAATTGTGATATCAATTACCCTTACAGAGTTATTTTCAGGGCATAGTAGAATTGCTGTTATTAGTGCTCCAGCACTTTCATAACAAAGTACCATGGATTGAGTGGCTTAAACATAATTTTTTCTCCAATTGAGAACAAAATCAAGGTGACCCAAAAGCAAGTTTCTTCTGAGGCTTCTCTCCTTGGCTTGACGTGATTTTTGTGTCAAAATTCCCTCTTTTTCTGCGGCCCCAAATCCTATTGGATCAGGTCTACCTTAATAGCCCATTATATCTTAATCACCTTTGTAAAACTTGTCTCCAAATGCAGTCATATCTATGGTACTGGGGGCAAGAATGTTAATATATGAACTTGGCACAGACACAATTAGTCCCAAACAGTTGTGCTGAACACTGTGAAAATATTGCTTTAAAATAAAATCTTAGGATTTTGGGCTTCATTTGCTGCATTTGTGGAACAGAGCAGTTTCACGGAAGAGTTAGAATAACTGCAACCATAGTGCTCTCTACCTTCAGAATCTAAAGCTTAGGACAGGTCTCTCTAGGAGCCACAGGATGCCAGGTCGCAGGACAGGGGACCAGTTGGCACCACGCAGCGCAGGGAAAGGAGCCTGGCATCTGATGACTGAGTTTCACTCCAACTCAGCATTTTCCTTATTGAGAAAGTTTGATGAAATAGATGATTTCTGGGTTTCACTTTTCTCCTGTGCAAAAATGGGACTCTAATCTCTGGCTAAAGTTGCTGTTTGGTAAGGAAGATACGTTGCATGAAGGATGCAGCACAAGGCTTGCATAACAATAGGGTCTCAAGATGTGGTGTTCACATGATACACATTCACAAGTGCTTTTCTCTTCAGCAGCGCTCTGGGGCTGTCTTGCAGTGATGTCTTGGTGCTGTGCTAAACACTGTGCTGTACACTGTCCATCCTTCTTTCCAGTCCCTTCTTCAGGCACATAAGGCAAAAAGCAGCCCATGTTTCTCCCTAGTGCAAACGACTTGGCCTCCATAGGGTCTAGAGAGAATAGTGGTTATTTTGGTAACTATCTATCATGACAACCTCTTGTGTTTTGGATGCAAGCTCTGGATTTTCCACCGCAGCGGTACCTTCAGAATAGCTAGTCTTTATAGCATTCTCCAGGAAGGAAGGGATGCTGCCTGAAGTTCAGTAGTGCCTTTAAAGAGAAAACTGGATAAATTTGTCCAATATCGGACCACTGAGTACATTTTTAGGAAGCCTTCGGGAACTTTACGTTGTTTCCCTACTTCAAAGTCACCCAAAGCATGAACTACACAGATTCACTCTGATTGTCTCTTTTTTAGGAGAAGTGCCTTTTAGGAGAAGCTCTCGTCATATTTAGGCAATTACAATATTAAGTAAATGTAAAATGTATGCAAAAGCATTAAAAATCTCAGTACTCTAAAATAACTATGTGCATTATTCACCAAAGTGTTCAGTCTAACATCTGTATGTATATATACTTCTATTTTTTTCCTATACTTCTATTTTTATATGTGGATTATATATAGGTTAATAGTTGTACAATGCAAATATTTCTACTATATATTTTCATTATGTCTTAGCCAATAAGAATTTCTCATTCTCTTGAAGTTTGAATTATATTCTATAGATTGAAAGGAAAATAATTTCCCCATTCCTCTATCTATAAGCATTTAGCTTCTGATCTTATGCTTCTGCAATGTTTATCTGTGTATATACAGTTCCCATTCATTCCTTCTTTCATTTCCTAAGAGTAAATTTCTAGAACTTGCCATAAACACTACAATGCACAGTTTAGAATCCAGCATTTTTACCTTCCTGCAAAGTACTACACATCTTTGATTCTCTGTAAAGGCATCTTCTCCCAACACGAAACCCTTCAGCACTGACACATGGGAGAGAGCGCCATCTGCTGCTCTAAGAGCATTACTGCCTGCCCTTTCCTGCTCTTTACAGAGATCGCTCCTCAAGGTTGGAAGACTGTTCATTAAGTCACCAAGCCCAGGGCGACTAGTATTTTTAGCCCAGAGCACAGTCAGACATCATTTCCTGTTTCCTTTGGGAAAACCCAGGTCCTAGTTTTTGGTTGCTGAGAGCTTGTGATGCAAGACAGGAAATGATGGCAAACGGTGGGTGCTGTGCTCTGGGCTGTGGGTTACGCTTCCTCCCCAAGGCGGATCCAACCACCCTAGTGACTGGAATGATATTTTGTCCGTCTCCGGGGTTTGGTCATTGTACTTTACTAGAGAGATGATTTATTTACGTTCTTTCCTCAGCAACTTTGATTTCTAGTTAGCACTGGAGTCTCATCCACGTTTCTTTCCTCCCCCAAGAACCTTCCAAGACTTTCCAGCTACTGAGCTGTCACCCTCCGCCATGCCTGGTCTTTGGTTGTTATAGAAACCAAGTTGAGACTAATTTCTATATCACAAGCGGAACTTCCTGACTTGGCCTCTGCCTATTTATCCAACCTTGTATCTTCTGACTCGTTTTCTAAATTTGGTTTTTATACTGTAGGGTAACATTATCCAACAGAAATATAATGGTTACAAGTAGAATATGTAATTTAAAATGTCCTGGTAGCCACATTATAGTAGGAATAGTCAATCAGGCAACAGTGAATGCTTTAAAACAACAACAGATAACCTGAAAAATTATTTATCGTTTTAAAATTTGATACTATATACATTTCAATGTTCCATAAACATAAGAATTTCCACCTTTAGAAGCCCCCAAAATACAAGTCCCCCAATAGTTGGTGTTTAAACCCCTAACATTTATATCTTCTTTTTGTTTGGAATGACAGCCCCTCAGCCCCATACACTCCCACTCCTCTTTCAAACCCAAAGCAAATATTACTTTTCCAGTGATTCCCCCCCGACATCTTGTAACTATTATTAATCTTTCTTTTCTCTGTTCTGCCATTCTGCTTGGTACACGCTTCTATTTTATCCCCATCATTCTCTATTACAATATATTGGTGAAAATTTATAAAGGGCTATTTATGACTTCCTATTTGAGTTTGAGCTTATTATAGGGCAGAGACCTCCTCTTACCCACTGTGTGTCCTGAGAGTCAAGAACAGAGCACATTCTCACTACCAGTGAGCAATGAAAGGGTGAATATTTATTAATTGAATTGCAGACACCTGTCTAGACTATGCTTTCCCCTCATTTTGGGGTCACCTTCTAGGGCTTACTGCAAGCTCCATGGCTAGACTTACTCAGGCAAAGCTATTGGTTCCTTTAGTGCATCTCCGCATCTCCGTCTAGCAGAAGAGGCAAAATGAAATAGGCACAGAAGGGGAAGAAAGGTTGGCAGCTTGATTTTGATGCCTGTTGCCATTCTGATTTCCTGGGTGTTTTCTGAGATATTTGGCATTTCAGATGAAGCTGAGCACTCTTTAACATACTGAAGCATGAATGTCTATGCACTTTGAATAAGATGTTTCTGCAAGAAAAGCGTTTCCTTTGCAAAATCTACCGAGCTGTCTATGAGGTCAGGGACTTTGTCTCATTTATAGTTAAATGAAAGAAATTCCTTTTTTCTTGTTAGAGTCTCCTACCATATGCTTCTGGCAGCATGGCAAGAGTATCATCATAGTTCTTGGAAAATATAAAATGATTGCTCTTTTTATTTTATTAAACTGCATTTTATTTTAATGAGTATTTGTTTTAAATGAACACTTTTGAAACTGCTTAATTCTTGATAGTTTGTGCAGGCAAGACATAGTGCATCAGGCTTCTCTGTATCCCATGTAGTAAAATATAAATGACAGAGTCATTTCTATATTTGAAGATACGATAAACCCTGAGGAAAGAAGCTGCAATTGCACCCTTGCCTATTGTTCTTCTTAGGATTAGAATTTGCTTGTTGAGATCAGGTAAACTATGAAAATATAAAAATATGGGGCCGGAGATTTAGCTCAGTGGTTCTGACACCTGCCTAGTAAGTTAGAGGTCTGTGGTTTAGTCCCTGGTAACCACATACAATCCCGGGCGTGGTGACTCACGCCCAGCAGCATTCAGTACCACATACCATAATGCTGGGCATGGTGGCTATAATCCCAGCACTCAGGAGTCAGAGGCAGGAGGATTGCTGAGTTTGAGGCTTGTCTGGGATCCATAGTGAGCTCACGGCCAGCCTGAACTACAGAGCAAGACCCTGTCTCAAAATAAATAAATAAAAATATAATATAGCAAATATAAAAATATAATGATGCATTTGTTCTTGTAGATTAGTTTTGCTTCTTTAAATCAATATATAATATATATCTATATATAAATACCTTTTAAGAAGGTCTATTTTATACCACAGGCAATATGGATACATGAATATGGTATTAGCAAATAATGTCTTTTATAAGTGTGTACATGAAAATGTTTGGAACTTGGAGGATAAAATTGGCCCTCAAGTGTGAAGATAAAACTAAATTAAAAAACAGTTATTTCAAAACATAATATTACATATACTTGATGAATAACTAATGAATGTTTATAAATATTGCATTATATTTGGAAGCAAAGTATAGGTTATAGATCTTCACTTGGTAAAAATTCTCAAGTACATGCCATAACTGCTGTGATAAATCAAATGAGGTAGTCAGATCCATATAACTTAAAAAATAGAATTATAAAAGTATTTGTACATTTTACAGAAAAAATATGTACTCTAGGATGTGAAAGCACTTGAATAGATTTCACATAATTACTATTTGAAAATATTTACTTGATATTGTTTTTTTATTTAGTCTTTTCCACTGAGTGGAATTATACTTGATTTGTTCTCATGGAAACTATTTTTGTCTTCTCTTGAGATGTTTTCCAGTGCTAAAGACTAAAGTGATTTATATCAGGACCATTACTGTATTTATTCAGGAGATCAATCAGGTGTTTGAGTTCCTTCAGCTGACTGTCTCTAATGTTGGGTCCTTATTTTTTTTTTATTATACTCTAGATTTGTTTTTTGTAGATTTTTACTTGTCTTTGAAATTTTTTTATAGAGATCGCTCTAATGACCTAGAGTCATTTCTACGAAAATATATGGCTGTTTTATAGTTCTCTTCTTTAAGAATATACAATTGATTTGCCAGAGAGATGATATAGTGGAAAAATACAAGGTTTAAATATTGGAAATAGATTCATGTCTTAAGCTATCATTCACTGGGTGCCAATACCTTAGTAATGGAGATACAAGAGGTAACTGAAATATGTGGGAGAATACTTACATTAAAAAACTTATTACAGGGCCGGAGGGTTAGCTCAGTGGTTCCAGTGCCTGCCTCGCAAGCGCAAGGTCCTGAGTTCGATCCCCGGTAACCACATATAATGCTGGGCGTGGAGACACACCCACCAACAATCAACACCGCATACCACAATGCCGGATGTGGTGGCTCACGCCTGTAATCCCAGCACTCGGGAGGCAGAGACAGGAGGATTGCTGAGTTCGCGGCGGCTTGCCTGGGCACCATAGTGAGCTCAGGGCCAGCCTGAACTACAAAGCGAGACCCTATCTCAAAAAGCAAAAAAACAAACAAACAAAAAAACTTATTACAGAAAAGACCTATAGTTATTAATCCCTCTCAAAATATTCTGCCTTGCACTGAACACAATTATCCCATTGCTCTTGCCACTTTCTGAAGCACTTTTGAAAGTCTTCTTTTATGACTATTGTTATGTGACGTGATATGTAGTGAAGGGCACTCACTACCTCGTGCTTTCCCCTGGAAAGGCAGGGTTGGGAGGGCATGGTGTGTCCTTAATCCTGTTCATTCACTGGATCAGGCACTATGCAATTTCTGGCCCTTTCCCAAGATCAGAAGGACCACGAAACATGAATATTTTAAATAAATTCAGGGCATCAAGTGTTTTGCAGTATAATTGACTCACAAATCTCAACACATTAAAAGAAATAAAAACACAAGCTGAGAAGACAAGAAGTTGTCTTCTGAAACTCCCAATTTCCACAAAGCTGATCAATGGACATTAGTGAAGAAGAAATTGAAATCTACAGGCCTGAATTATATGAAATGACAAAACAGAAGCTAAGTAAAACGGTGCTCTGTGAGCTCAAAAAGGTATAACTAGAGAAAGAAGTTAACAAACATAATGAACAGTGAATGTACAAAAGACACGAATAGAAATGATATAAAACATGAATGATTAATTTAGCAATGAATTAGAGTCCATGGAAAGGTAACAGACAGAAATCAAGAGGATTAAAAATTCCATTGAAAATATGGTCAGTAGAGAAGACCAATGTGAGGAGAGTGTCAGAACTAGAAAATATGGCCGATGCAAGCGACCGTATTCTCTGAGATACCTTAAAAACAAAAGCAGTAAGAGAAGAGAGAAGGGGGTTATGGGAGGGAAGATGGGAGAGTGGATACCTATGTATCATTATAGGTATCCACTCCCTACAGTGAATATAATCATTATATCTTGGAAACATTACTCATAAAAATTAAAAAGTGCTAACAGAAAAGCACACATATGATTATATCACATGAAAAAGAGAAACTTAGACTGCCACACTCAGAGTACACCTTGCAAAGACAGCATTATTTACAATAGCAAAGATACGAAATAAAGATGAATACATGAAGAAAATATGGTATATAGACACAATGAAATGTTCTGCAGCCATAAAAACAGAGTGAAATCCTGCCATTTCAGCAATATGGGTAGAGGCAGAGGTCAGTAGCTTAGGTGAAATAACCCAGCCACAGAAATGTGGGTATTGGATGTTCTCCCTCATTTTCTCACTCGTTTGTGGAAGCCCAAAGGTCAGCCTCGCGGAGGAGCGTGGGCAGTAACGGCCCGCAGAGACTGGAGGGCCAGGACTGGGGGAGTATAAAGATGTTAGATACAGGGCTCCAAAACAGGAAGACTTAGTTTTGTTTTCCACTGCACAGTAGTGATATTATTTCAAACCAATCTATGATATTGCCCCAAATCACATGAAAAATGCAAAATTGCTAGCACATAAAAATGATTAACATTTGAACAGATGGAAATGTTTATTACTGTGATTGGCTTACACATGCATTGTGTACGTGCATCAGATTAGCATCATATATTCCATAAAGACACATAAATATTGACTCTACTCAAAAGAAAGTAATTGCAGTTTTAGGTTATGGGATGTGGGTCACAAGTAGTTTCAATATTGTATTTTCCGACTTATAATCTCAAAATAAGAATACATTGGTTAAACGAACAAGTTAAAAAAAAAAAAAGGATTTTCAACACACGTTGTGGAGCCAAGCAAATGTTTCTTGTGATATTTGGGCTCTAGTATTTGCTTTTAGAATCTCAGTGGAATGACAATTTATTTTAAAAAGCAACAAAATACATTGTTCACAAGACAATGCCAATTTGAAAAATGTTTTCCTCCACTGATTTGACTTTCATGGTTTCTCTTTTTGTGTGTGCAGAATTTCCAGTCCTTTCTAAATCCATCCTCTCTGAGACTTGATTATTTCTGTCAAAACTGAGGCTCTCTCAGGGCCGGAGGGTTAGCTCAGTGGTTCCGGCGCCTGCCTCGCAAGCGCAATGTCCTGAGTTTGATCCCAGTAACCACATACAATGCTGGGCGTGGAGACTCACGCCCACCAGCCATCAACACCACATACCACAGTGCCGGGTGTGGTGGCTCATGCCTGTCATCCCAGCACTCGGGAGGCAGAGACAGGAGGATTGCTGAGTTTGTGGCGGCTTGTCTGGGCTACATAGTGAGCTGAGGGCCAGCCTGAACTACAAAGTGAGACCCTGTCTCAAAAGGAAAAACAAAACAAACAAAACAAAACAAAAAAACTGAGGTTCTCTGGTTAGTGTCCCAGAGACCGTGTGTTTTCAGTAGTGGATTTATGTTCAGATAAACTTAAGATTTTCAGATTCTGACTTGATTCTTAATGTGAAAGGCCATGAAAAGAAACGAGACATAGTTATGTGGATTAACATTCGTCTTGTACTTGTTTCCCTTTAACGCTCCTTGGACAATACCCAGCTCTAGCTGATGGTGCTGCCAGCTACTGGAGAAACAATAATATCCCTGAAACAGGGATGTATAAATCACTTGCTGATGAGAGAGGATATTGTGTAATGGTTAGACACAGAAAACCACTTAGAAGCTATCAAAATATTTCAATTGCAGGATGCACTTTTCTCTGTATACTTAACAGCTCTGAAACTGAGACAGAAATTGGAGTTGATGGCATGTGATAGTTTGATTGACCACATTTTTGTCCCCTGTGAATGGTAAGTAGAACAATAATGGAGTTCTCACTTTAGATTAGGTGGTAAAATACTAGCTTTGTGAACCCGGCCCTCTCTCCACAATTCTTAACATGTAAAATCTACAAAAATAAAATCACTGCTTTATACTACATTATTTTAAGTTTTTTTTTTATCTCTGTAATAAAGGATGAAACACAAACAGATTAATTGTAACGCTACTAATATGTATCTTGTGATTCATTTTTAATATTTGTTTTTATTATAAAATATGATCGTGGATAGGACAGAGAAATAAGAATTAAATAGGATAGGAACATATTTGCAAAATGCGTTATATTTTTAAAACTCTTTTGTAGTCTGATCACCATTTGAATTTTATGTCTTCCTAGGAGGTAAAGAACAGAAATACTCGCCGTGATCGACAGAGTGGAAGAGACTGAGTATTTTGAGGCCACTGGGCTGCTTGAAAGGCTCCTGGTCTACAGCAGTTGTCTATGTCTGAAATCCCATTAAATTCACGGCATCGACTCTCATTACTCTTAAATTGCCAGTTACATTTCCAGGAATAACCTCGTATTTCTTAGACATTCTCAGTAGGTGTCTGGTTCAGCTCCCCATGTGTTCCATCAACCAGTCCTCTTTTCCCTGTAACGGACTCACTGGAGTTTACCCCGCTTTCTTCTTGTAGGGTGCAGTTACCCTCTCATGAAAACATTTAGTGGTATTTGACTTTCTCCTTTTCCACCGATATCCTTCCTCGTCACTTAATCAGTTCAGTGACCCTTTACTAACACTACTTTCTAGACAGGTGATTTACAATAGCCTTCTCTTTCCAACTCATTCTGTACTTCATTAGATTAACCTTTAAAAAATTCATTTTGAATATGTCAGAGAACTCTCCTTTGGCTTAATATTGGACAGAATGGAGCCTAAGGATGGATATTGATGACCTGAGGTCTAATTAACGTGACCCTTTGATTACAGTAGGCTGAGAAGTGATGACCTTGGGCTGATACCGAGTTCACTAAGACGATGAGTGGAATAAAGAGAAGACAATCCAGCCTAGACAATCAAGGTCTTTGCAAGGTCTGGCTTCTTTATAACCACTTAAACTGATCTTTGAATTAGTGTCAACATGAAACCCTTTCTATTGCACAGCTGGTTCTTTCAATAAAATACAAACATGGGATCCTTATATAAAACCCTGTGCCTTTACTTACATTTCCTCCCCAAACTGTGACTACACTTTATTGAATACTCAAGGCTCCAGGAACATTAAAACGAAGATTACATTATGCCTTTTAATAGGTTACAGAGCTGTAAGGCCAGGGTTGAGGAGGAGAGGAAGGCAGTGAACAATTAATTTCAATATGGTAAAGTATTTGTAGGAACATAAAGAAGCCATTAGCTTTGCCCAAGTACATTAGGGAAGGCTACAAGGTGGAAGTGAGTGACATTTGAACAGACTCTTTGCTCCCCGTCAGTCTTTGCCATCTGAAAATCCAGTGGAACCATTCTTCTCAATGCCTTTGACCTCTGTTGAGGCTTCAACATAAATACCTTTATCACCAACAGGATGTCTTGCAGAAATTAATGTTATCTCTTTTTATTGTTAGTCACCTATGTGTTTACTTGGATTTCTTCAGCTTGATCAGAAACTAAACAGCCCCTGGTGTCATAGGAGTAATATCTCTGCTTTTTAGTTGCTACTTCCAGATACAGAAACTAAATCCATCTTACTAGAGGATTTCTATCCATCCTTTGTGTATATTCCTTTTTTAAGGAGTTCAACAGTAAGAAGTTTCAGAAGTCGTATGTTTGCCATGCAATAGGGGATACAAGTTCTAATGATTAAGAATTCTTCAAGGAAAGAATAAACTCTATTTAGTGTTATAGTTGTAATTGCATATGGGATATGTACTAAATAGTTTTGGTCACATACAGCAAATCTTCAGATGCTTGATACCTTCTTGATGAATTTGTTGTTTCGTATTCAGGGAGAGATGTGCACATTTGATAGAAGCGCTGCAGGCCGGGGAAAGTGGTGGTGTGTGGTCAGCAGTGTCTGCCGTGTGATCACAGCAAGCATGCTGGGAGAAGGTGCACTGATTTTTCTAATCCTTACGTAGCATTTTAGGTCTATAAGCTATTTAACATTGCTGATTAGGTTCAGTTTTTCTTGAACAAATGTGGACAACTGCTCTTGCTTTCCTGATGTTTCTCCATCAGTGATTATCAGACTGGGACCCTAAGGGACCCTCTTTCCTTCTTACTGTTTGTTCTCCTGTGTACATGAGGATGGTACAAGCTGGTGGCTTTTTTTGTCTTAGCTACTTCAAAGAACAAGAAATGCAAATAAAATGGACCAAAGTGAGGGGTTTTATGTCAGATAAAGTGTGAAATCTTGAAAATAAATGAACAGTTCAAAGAAAATAAACCACCGAAAGATGCCACAACATGCTATCAGGGAAAATTCAAGCCATCAATTCAAATCTGGATTATTGTGCAAGGCTCTGGATAATGTATGAATTTTATTTCCATGGATAGTTCTATCTCTGGATCTTTTAAAGGAAAACTTTAACAAAAATTACTGGTTGACAATTTAGAGATTCAAATATATAAATGACTTTTTTTTTTTTTTGCTTTTTGAGACAGGGTCTCGTGTTGTAGTTCAGGCTGGCCCTGAGCTCACTATGGTGCCCAGGCAAGCCGCCGCGAACTCAGCAATCCTCCTGTCTCTGCCTCCCGAGTACTGGGATTACAGGTGTGAGCCACCACGTCCGGCATTGTGGTATGCGCTGTTGATTGTTGGTGGGCGTGTCTCCATGCCTAGCATTATATGTGGTTACCGGGGATCGAACTCAGGTCCTTGAGGTTGCAAAGCAAGTGCCGGAACCACTGAGCTAACCCTCCGGCCCTCATATCTTAGTTTTATCATGCATTCCAGTGTTTTAATAGTATCCCAAGAATTCATTGTCAGAGAAGTTGTTTTCCATTTCTGTTAAAAAGGGCGATTAATTACTAAACCTTCTTCTTGTAGTAATGGGATTTAACCAATAAAAGGTCAAAATGGTAAAACTACAAATATTGAAGTTTAGTATAACAACTCATTGGTATCCCTTCATTTCATAAGAATTTTTTTTTTTTTTTGAGACAGGGTCTCGCTTTGTAGTTCAGGCTGCCTCTGAACCCACTATGTAGCCCAGGCAAGCCTTGAACTCAGCAATCCTCCTGTCTCTGCCTCCCGAGTGCTGGGATGACAGGCGTGAGCCACCACGTCCGGCACCGTGGTATGTGGTATTGATTGCTGGTGGGCGTGAGTCTCCACGCCCAGCATTGTATGTGGTTACCGGGGATCGAACTCAGGACCTTGTGCTTGCGAGGCAGGCGCTGGAACCACTGAGCTAACCCTCCGGCCCTCATAAGAATATTTATACAAATGTTATTGGGTTGTATGAGTTATTAGGAGAATATCGGACACAACTCTTAAATGTGCAGTTTTAGTTTCAACATGCATACACACTTCATAAACACACATTTTCATCTACCATTTGCTAGTCTACATCAAGCGTTCTATCTGCACTTACTGTCTTTTGAGGTGAGGTTAATGACAACTGGTCTTCTCTGTAGTCACAGACTGACAGACTTTTCCTCTGACCAGGGACAGGTCCTTACTTTATGGTAATAACTTTAAAGGAATAATTTTTTTTTTTTTTTTTTTTTTTTTTTTTTTTTGCTTTTTGGAGACAGGGTCTTGCTTTGTAGTTCAGGCTGGCCCTGAGCTCACTATGGTGCCCAGGCAAGCCGCCACGAACTCAGCAATCCTCCTGTCTCTGCCTCCCGAGTGCTGGGATTACAGGCGTGAGCCTCCACGCCCAGCATTATATGTGGTAACCGGGGATCGAACTCAGGTCCTTACGCTTGCAAGGCAGGCGCCGGAACCACTGAGCTAACCCTCCGGCCCTAAAGGAATAATTTTTATTTGAAGATTTATTTAAGTAAAGTTTCATGGTGATTTTTAATAAATAAATTTGTTGCTTTAGCTTTTCAATATGATTTTCAAATATTAACTGAGTAGTCTAGGCAAATGAGAGGTCCATTATTTTGGAAGATCAGAAAGCAAAGTTCCTCAAACAGACCTATTTTGAAGTTTGTCATGTTTTGACATTTTTATTAGGGTATGTGGGCCAGTTTCAAAGTATTGGTTTATTTTTTTGGCCTTAGGACCTTATTCCTAATATTTAAGAATGAGACACAAAAACAGACTTCTGAGTAAAAATTCAACTTTTAAAATTAAATTTCTTTTACCTAATACAATAGTAAATAAAATAATAAGAAACAAACAATCTTGGGGTGTAGGTAATTAATTCAACTGCTTTTGAGCATTTTATACTTTTTAAATATAAATACGGAGAACAGCTTTTGCAACTTTCACTAAATATACAGTATTTTTTTCAGCTAAGCCTTATTTCCTATTGGGAAATGGGACAAGTTAGGCCAATATTCCAACAGGAACATTATGTGGTTTTTAGTACTTTAAAAGTCATTCTGCTGATCATCTTTCTGAAAAAAACCTACCTCACTGTATCCGTGCGTGACGCTCCCAGTTAAAGCTCATTTCTACTTCGGGTTCTAGGGAGGCCTCTGGACTGAACACTCAAGTTGATTCATAAAGAGGAGGAGGAAGGCGAAACCTCGAGGAAAACAACCCAGAAACCCAGGAGGGAAGCGCGCCCTGGAGACCTTGCTACGGGCAACGGAGGCAGGGAGGCCCCTCCTCCCGCGGTGTCCTCTGAGT
Source organism: Thryonomys swinderianus (assembly GCA_004025085.1). Lineage (NCBI taxonomy): Eukaryota > Metazoa > Chordata > Mammalia > Rodentia > Thryonomyidae > Thryonomys > Thryonomys swinderianus. The sequence goes on along the minus strand of PVIC010003863.1, from coordinate 1,344 downwards.
TCAAACTGGTGTCAGAAAAGGACTCTCAGATACACCGTTTAGATTTTGAAATGACGACTTAGCCCAGAAATGTATCAAACTAGCTTTAATTCTCCTATAAAAAGGCCAACCACACACTTGCCTATCAATATGGCATGCACTGTGCAATGTTAATAGCTTGTTGAAATCTCCCATTTATATAAATTATGTCAGAGGCCGAAAATATAACTTACCATTTGTTTTATTTAGTTGCGTGTTTTGTTGGAAATAGTTTAATTGTGTGTGTGTGTGTGTGTGTGTGTGTGTGTGTGGTGCTCTGAATCCAGCCCAGGGCTTCGTGTGGACTACTAGACAAGTGCTCCACCCCTGAGCTAGATAGACGACTTTTGGTATGGACTTTAGCTCAAGTAATGGAACAGATGCTATATCTTGAAAGTCTATTTTTGTAGCTGTTTGTGGTGGGAAGGTTGAACAAAAAAAATCACGTGAACATAGTAGGTGGGCCTGAGAGATTATTCCTTCAGGAAAACAGGAACTATTTCCACTGCTTTGGAATGATTGGCATCTTTGATGTCTGTATTTGTATACAGTAAGTTAAAAAGCAATACTTTCAGAATAGCCCCACATAAATACATTCAACTGATTTTTGACAAAGAAGTAGCTATGATGCAATAGGGGAAAAAACCTTTTCGAGAAATGGTGCTGGAACAAATGGATATACATAGGCAAAAAAAAAAAATAGAGGTATTACATTCTTTAAAGGTTTAATGTGAACTCATAACTATAGAACTCCTGGAAGATGACATAAGAAAGAATCAGATGACCTTGATTTTAGATGTAAGAGCAAAGATATGAACCCTGAAGGAAAGAATAGACAAGCAGGATTTCATCAAAATGAGGCATTTTTGCTTTGCAAAAGACATTGTTAAGAAAATTAGAAGAGAAGTGGCATAAAGTTTTTTGAGCACATATGTGATAAACACTTTTTCAAAATGTACAAAGATTTCTTTAAATCTAATAATAAAAAATTAAAAAGTACTTAAAAATAAGCCAAAAATAAAAAAATACCTCTCCAAAGAAAACAGATAGATAGTAAATTAGCATACGAAGAGAAGTTCTGTATCATATGTCATTAGAAAGATGCAAACTACAACAGTGAGATTCCACTCCACACCTGTTAAAAATGGCTGACATCCAGAACACAGAGCACACCACGAACCCGGAAGATGGGAAGCTTTGGGACTGTCACTCATTAGGAGAACGCTAGGCGGGACCACCACTTTGGAAGACAAGTTCTTGCCAAATTAAATATACCCTTACCCTGTATTCCACCAGTTGTACATCTTGATATATATCTGAAAAAAA